>RJWM01002056.1:0-137439 GCA_004363535.1 Dasyprocta punctata | reverse complement strand
TAATGCAGTAATACTTTGTGCCTGCAGTTGTTTTCAGTACTTATCTTAGCAAGTGGGAGTCCTTTGAAATCTGCAGTTACTGATTAATTTTTCAGGGATGGATGACTTGGGTTGTACTTTGTTTCCACTCTCTCATTTGCCATTCACTTGATACAGAAACATTCTTTTCTTCTTTGCTCATGTGTCTCAAGCCCCAGACGGGTGACATAGTTTTCTTTTTGTTTTCGCTTAGTGATTTATTGGATGATCTACATAATCAATGCTTTCAGGGGTTGGGATGATGAAGTAGGAGATAGAGAAGCTAGTTGTCACTGGGCTTGAGAAAACAGGACCACATGCCTGTTGGGCCTCTCATCTGCAGCCTGCGGAAGCAGCCTGGGAGCTTCACTAGGGAGAGAGTACTGGTTGCCCACCTCGGAGGTATGCATGCCCTGCAGCCTGTGCACTTACATAGCAGTGCCCTGGTGTGCCTGTGCCATGAACCAGTCTCACTCCGGACAGCTGAACTGCTATTGTACTAGCACCTGTGGGATTTGCACGCTATTCAATTCCCAAGACACTTGTTCCTGGGAACAATTCAAAGTTGCTGGCCTATACTTGTCTAACATTTTAACTGCTGCTCTCAGGTTTACTTGCTTTGGTAAGGCAAGAAAAAGGAATAAAGCAGTTCTTCATGGTTGACATCCTCTGGAAAGTCCCTCATTTCCTCCTGGTTGGGAAAAAAAAAACCCTAATCTGTTATGTCAGAGATTTTCCACTCAGAAGCTAGACCTGATCTAGTTTCCATACCTGACTATGTGATGTGTGCCTCTATTCAATATTAACTGCAGACTTCCCATGTGCCAAGCAGGGTGCTGGAGGCTTCGACGTCCAGAGATGGTGATACTGCCTGACATCTCATGTGCCCAGTAGGAAGTGAGAAGAAAGTGCTAACAACGGGGAGGGCCCTTAAGTCTGTTTCAGCTTTCAGAGAAGGTGTGTGGCCCTTTCAAGGGCCTGGAGGAGAGTTTTCCTGTGGTCAGTGGGAAAGTACTTTTCCTCTGCCTTTCAATGCTGCTTTCAGTCAACAAATCTAAAGAGTCACTCAAGGTTTTCCTAGGCTCTGATCTGTCTATGGACTTCTGGTTTAGTTGGCAAGGGGAAGACACATTCTTCAAGTCTGAATGTCCTACAAACCAACGTGGTGTCATTAGCAATGGGCTACCTACTTGTAATAGGCTTTGCTTACCTGGTTAAGTGAATTTCAGCATCATACAGGAGAGGGATTTTGAGGTTGACTGAATTATCTGCCTTGTTTGCATCCTCACTTTCACTATTGAAACAAACATTAGGAAATTACTCTAAGTGAAATATTATATAAGCCATCGATCATCACTAACGGCTTCATTTTGTCTTACCTGAAAGCTTGGAAGCTAAAAGATGCCTGATTCTGAAGGTTTTGAAGATTGAAGTCGAAGTTAATAGTGAATGTCACCTGTACATGAAGTTAAAATTCATCAGTCTATGATGCTTCATACCCAGGAAAAGAAAAATAGTCCCCATAAAAGCAAGCTCACTCCAATCTGATTCTGAATTTTATTTTCCTAGAGCTTTCAAATTTGTAGAATATCTCTATTGGTTTGCCTTACTCTAGCATGCTTCCTTTAAAATTATGAAAGCTTAAATTTCAGCTGACAAGTAGAAGTTACTCAACTAGATATACTTGTTTGAACTGTAAAGCTTTGTGGAGATACGAAATTTAAATAGCGGGGATTGAGAGGTGATCTCTGTGACTCTATGGAAACTGTAGCCAGTGTTGGTCAACATACTGAGACAAAAAGAACTTTCCATGTTGTGTGTGTGTGTGTGTGTGTGCCTAAACTGCATGGAGGAGAACAGATCTTTATTATTAATTTTAAAGGAAATAATTCAGTTATTATGAAACTTCCTCTAAGTATGCAGTTGGTTATTTTGTGACTGCTATCAAATGATGACACTTAACAAAGAAGATGTTATGTTGGTAAATTAATGTGAGTGCTGAAGCATGGCTAGCAGGGGTTTTAGGATGACATGCGAGCTATACCTGTTGTTTGCTCTTTAAAGCAGGATAGCCCACATCACAGGTAACTGACTTCTGAGCTGAATCAACTTGACATATTACTTCAGTTCCATCCACCTAAGCAAGACCAAGGAAGTAATAAGGTTAGTCTATAACACATGTGTACATACACACCAATTGAAAGACATAAAGAGACATTTATCAGGAAGATCAGTTCATAGTGAATTAGTTTACTGTCCCCAAAGCCTCGAAAATCTTGTACTCTTTGAGTGGCTAACATACTATTTTTATGGCTAACTCTAACGATACGCCTTATCTTTAGATACTTTGACTTTAGACAATTGATTAAAAGTTGGATTTCCTCTCCCAAAGGAAATCATAGTTCTCATAATTCAGAAGTACAAATAGCTTTAATCTAGTAGGCAGAAATCTTATCTTTCTCTTAATAGTTCTGAAATACATATTTTCAAGAGAAGGAAAAAATCATGTTGGTCTCCGTATTTCAAATAACTTAACAAATCTTTTTCTTAGTTTTTCTCAGTTCTTCTCTCTTTAAAAAAAGGTTGTCACTTGGCATGAGACATTTTAAACACTGAGGTCAGGATAGAGTGGGGACTCCAAATCTACTGAGTTCACATTAACTTTAAATGGAAAGAAACCATTTATTTAATCCTTGAAAGAAGTAGCTCATTTGGAAAATGGCTTTTCCTTCTTTCTTTCTTTCTTTTTTTTTTTTTTTTTTGGCTTTCTTTCTCTTTCTCTCTCTGTGGCTCAGTGACACAGAAGGGAGAAAGGATCCTCCTGGTCAAGTTCATTTCAGGGTTAGCGATCAGGTAGTTGTGATTGCCTGGCTCTGTTGGGAGGTATCATCTTGGCAGCAGCCAGCCCTGCAGTTGCAAAGCTCAGACTGAGCTGTGGGACTTGAGTGGCTCAGAGGAAGTGGAGCACATCTGTGCTGTGCCACATCGGCCTCACTGCACAGATGGCTCAAGAAGAGGTACAGGAGTATCTGGCTATGAGACCAAGTCTCAGGGTAAAGGAAAAGGTGACCCAAGCTGTGCGGTATAGGTACAGGTATACAGCCTGACTGTCTCTTCATGCAGCTTTACTAAATGCAAGTCACAAGTTAGGGCTGATTGTACCCAGGGTTAAGGTGCCACTTCAGACAACTTAGAGGACCTGGAGGGTTGAATTTAAAGTATAAAGTAATTGAAGCAAATAGGAAACATGACAGCGGAATTCTCAGAGTGTTGTCACATACCGGCATGGAGGACGAAGCAAAAAACAAGTTCTCTGAAAAATTAGCAACAATTACAGTGTTGTATGCACTTTCCCCTTTGTTTTTCAGTGTTATTGAAAATGTTAACCTTTTGTTTTGGTTGCTGACAATAAAGGATGGTTTTCTGTTGAAAGTAAAAAGGAGAAAAAGACAAAAAAAAAGGCCATTAAAGTAAAAAGAAAGAAAGAGACGTGCCAGTATTTAAAAACTTCATTCATTTAAGAAAAAACTTGTTTGCATCTATTTGCGGTACTGAGAAAATGCTTAATAACAAAATTTATCTACATTTTAAAATGATACTGAAAAATAAGTACATGCTATTGGATTTTTTCTTTATTGCTTTTAATTACATTTCAGGGAAAAGAACTATACAAACGCCAATAATTTTGCATTTCTTATTTTGTACTAGATTTTAAAGGTCTTTAGTACTATAAACATTTCTTTTATAGGAAAAAGATCTCCATTAACATTCATTTGAAGAAAATAATCTAATGTCACTTTTATTTCTCCATTTTTCACTAAGCTTTAAAGCAGGACATACTGAGTAACTGGTAGCTGTTGGACATCTAGAACCAGATCAGAGATGCAAATTCCATCTCCACCACAGTCTTTGTAGAAAGGGATCTACCAAAAAGAAAGAAAGAAAGAAGATAATTATATATTTATTTCTGGGTTTGTAAAGCACTATACAGAAGCATGCATATAATGTTATTTCATTTACACAGAGTTTTCAACAATGGAAAAACCAAAAAAAGTTTAGGAATATGTATATGCTTAGCAAAACCATTAAGGAAAGCAATGACAAATGCTAAATTCAAAATAATGTCTTGTGGGGAGCTGGATTAAAGTGGATATGATGGAGGGGTGATACATAGAACTTCATAGGCACTGGCAATATTTTAAAGTGGGTGGTGAGTGCAAGTTGTTGACTAGTTTTTAAAATTTATTTCTTCAGCTCCAGGGCCTACAGATAGAGCAGTGACCAACAAAGACAAAATCTTCTGCCTTCGTGGAATTAACCTGCTGGTGAACTTTGCACGCAATTTCTTTTAGAAAATTAAGATATTTAAGGCTATGTCCTAGGTCCTAAGTATCTTTAATCACTATTGCAGTGACTATGAGACTTCGTTACTCAGTCTAACTGCAGAAGGGCAAGAAACACTTACACTGAAGACCTTGACAGTGTCAGAATAGGCTTCAAGTGCAGGGCTAGTACCGGGGTTTTCCAGACTGATGTCCACACGTAGATCCAAAGCATTGACAACATCAGAGGGTTTCTGCACACACACACACACACACACACACACACACACACACACACAGAGACAGAGAGACAGTCAGTTTGTTGTTAGGGCAAAGCACTTTTAAAGCAAGGAAACAACCACAATGTGTTTATAATTAAGAGCACAGTATTGCTCAATTAGGTAAACAGACTATCCTTATTTTGAATGATCACTCCTTTCTGTCCTAATTCTGCTGTTAACCTTAAACTACTAAATAACCTAAAGAAACTTGATTTCAGTAAAAACCTGAAGTAGTGGCTCTTAGTGGAACTCATCAATAATCTCACTATTATACACAAGTAATTATAAGAATTTAGATAATATGTTCAGTTTTAATCTTCAAAACTTCCTGTGCAAGGTTTGGGTACCTGAGTTATTGGCTATGTCTTTCCAATTCCTACCTCCAAGACTTAAGAGTCCTTAGGTGTCCTGACCAATCCCCTGGAAGGAGGCAATATGACCCAGAAGGAAAAGTGCCTAGGGTTGTCTCTCAGATAAGGGACAAGTATCCTCCCTTTCATGTCAGGACCTGACTCTGCTCTACAGAACCAGACAAAGATGATTCCTGTGTCCTAAATCACCTCCCCAACCTCCTCAAACTAGAACTAACTGTTGTGAGTTGTGTTGCTCCTACATTGCTCATGAAGATGACGCACATATCACTTCACAATTAAACACAGCCCTATCTGCACACAAGCACAACTTCTCCACTTTGCGTCTGTATAGAGGGTAGATTTGCAGCATTCCAGGAGGCACAGTCCCCTTCCAGTTTTTGAGGCTTCTTGTCTAATGAAAGGCATAAAAATGCCAAAACAGGATTCAGATTTCATCTAGCAATCATCTTACAGACCTCTTGCCAGTTCTTGTCAGGGAAGACTAGTATCTACAGTACAAATGAAAAAGAACCTAAAGACTCAATTTGTTTTTCCTGAGAAGTAGTATTTTCACTGACTATTAAGTCCATTCTCTGGCAGGACCTACTCCTAAATCTTGATCCCTATGGCAGCCTGACTACAAGTTTCCTGGCTGTGAGGAAGGTTTAACACAGTGGATGCACTTAACTGGCATTGATGGCAAATACTAAATAGGATTTTTTTTTTAAGGAAATGAGCCAGACTGTCTTGAATTCTTCACAATAGATTACAAGTGTAATTTGATCCACTAGTGGGCATAGGACAGAAAAGAATAAAGCTAGCTTTTTCACTTCAAATAATCTGTATATGTGGGATTTCAATGATAATAACAACAATAACAAAATCCAGCTCTTCACACACAACAAACCTTTAATTAAGTAATAACCAGCTTTAATTCATCTAACCATTGAGTTGATATTTTTCCAACTCTTATTCAAGTGTGATCTCTGTATCATCTATCTATATTAGGAACATCTGTAGTGTCCCTTTAACCTGCATGTTCTTTGTTCCTTTAAGCTCAAATTTCTGGTAGTGGGAACTCAGAGTACAGACTTTTAGAAATGTTTTCTTGGCAATTTCTATGTGAGACCCATATTAGGAAAATACTTAAGCAATTCTTTTTAAATTAGTTTCCTGATTAAATTACACTTTCAAATATTTATATGTGGTTGCTAAGGGGAAATATTTTATATAGCTTATAAAATAAATTTCCAGTTGGAAAATTTCACCTGAGAAGCTTTTTTTCCTATGTGGGAGATTTTCAAAATCCCTGAGAACTATGGTAATTATGACATAAGACTAAAACAAATAATCTTTACCACATAATCTTTACCTCATGGTTCACCATTATTCCCTTGTATTAAACCAACAGTAGAGGCTTCCAGGAAGATTGCGGGACAGTAAGCAGCAGAGTAAACAGCCTCCCTGAGAGACACAGTCCAGATGCTGGAATATAGCATCATGGGGAAGACAAGAAGGAAGGAAGTGGGTCCCCTGGACCCAGGAAGAATCTAAAGTGAGAATTGAAGCCCAAAGAAAGAGTAAAAAGAAAAAGTTAAATGAAGAAGAAGGAGGTAGCTGGTGGCACCTTTGCCTGGAGCCAGACCTACTGTGTGAGATGAGCTGCTGGAACCTGGGGACACACGACCAAGGTGACGTGGTGGCAGCGACCCTGGAGGCCTCTGTTGAGAGAGGCAGCATTGGAGGAGAGTTGCAGTGGACAGGGGGTGCAGACCTGGAGGACTGAACTGGCTGATGTAAGTTCAGAGGACTCCATCTTCCCGCAGAAGAGAGTGATTGACTGGAAACCATTTTGGAGTTGGGCTGGAAAAGCCCAGAACCAGAACTGCTCCTGGATTCCTCCAGCAGGTCCTAGTTGGGCACAGACCTGTGTAAATTGCTTGGACTGAGCCCTGCCCCTGCACGCATTCTAGGGGTCATCTCGGAGGGTCCCTGCAGGTAGCCAGCTTGGTCTGGAGGCAGTGGACCCACACACACTCCAGGGACCATAGTGGAGGATTCCACTGGTGATCAGCCCAGGTTTGCAGGTGGTGGCCCCGCCCCCACATGCACTCCACCAGCCATCAGGAAGCCAACATAGGCTGGGAAAAGCAGCAGACAGCCCTGTACCAGCACAACCAATGGTCACCATCAGATACCCATAATTAGCACTGGCTAGAAGAACCAAACAGTCTCACTTCAGAGAAATTGTAGCCAGTGTGGGGAGTGCCTGGGACCCCAGTACCCATTTGTCCAGAAGAACCCAGGAATATGTCAAGATGAAGAAGCAAAAGGCAGTCTCTGGTCTCCAATTCAAGCAGAGCAAGTCTAGGAGATGCAAACGCAGAAGAGATCGGGAGTTACACAACTGCAATTTATGCGGTGATGGCAAATGAACTAAAGAAACAACTTCATGAGGCTATAAAAGAAATTAGAACAGAAATACTAACTTAGGTAAAAGAAGAAATGAAACACATAATAAAAGAATTGCTAGGCATCTCTAAATAAGACATAAATGAAAAAATGAAGCATAGGAAAATGACAGAAACCTTGAATGAACAATACAAAAAAGATTTAGAATACATGAAACAGATTCAAAGAGACTACCAGGAAATTAAAAGCTCCATTGAAAGTTGGCAAAACCACTTGAAAGAAATTGAAGATAGACTTTCAAAATTTGAAGACAGGTTTGCAGCTTAAAATTGCAAAAGGAAAGATCTCTGAAAAATAACAAGGAACCTGGAAATAACAATTCAACAGCTGCAAGATAACCCAAAGAAACATAACTTAAGAATAAAAGGTGTGAGTGAAAAAGCAAGGGTCAATACAAATGACATTAAAAGTCTATTTACAGAAATAATATCAGAAAACTTCCCAAGCATGGGAAAAGGAAATGACATTCAGATAAGTGAAGCATATAGAACTCCAGCTAGCCATAACCAAAATAAATCTACACCCAGGTATATAATAATCAAGATCCCAGAAATTCAATACAAAAACAAAATATTAAAAGCTATTAGAGAAAAGAAACATATCACCTACAAAGGAAAACCCATCAGAGTCACAACAGACTTCTTAACACAAACCATCAGGGCAAGAAGAGCTTAGAGTGAAGTATTTCAAGCCCTGAAAGAAAACTTTTGACCCAGATTGATGTACCCTGCAAAACTGTCTTTCAAAATTAATGGAGAAACAAGATACTTCCATGACAAAGAACAACTGAAGGAATTCATGACCACCAAACCAACCCTACAAAGAATACTGAAGGACATTCTAGAGAGAGATAAAAAGACCACAGCTCCAGAAACAGTGGCAGAGGGATATCACTGAGCGGGGCAGACAACTGAATAGAGAGGAAAAGTAGGCAGCCAATAGCAGGAAAATAGCATGGCAGAGACGAGGCAGTGCATGTTGGCTTTAACCATTAATGTAGATGGCCTCAATTCCCCAATAAGAAGAAACACAGGCATAGTAGATCAGGAGACAGGATCCATCAATATGCTTTATACAAGAAACACATTAAACTCGAAAGGGGGTTCATAGACTGAAAGTCAAAGGAGAGAGAACAATGTTCTATGTGACAGGGAACCAGAAAGAACTGGGGGTAGCTTGCCCATTAGTTACATAGTGGACAAGAAAGATACAGTATTTTTATCCAATGGAAAGCTACTCAGCTATAAAGATAACCTCAAGTCTCTTATAGGTAAATGAATACAACTTAAGCTCATGTTCGTGGATGAAATGATCCAGAGTCACATGGGTGAACATCATGTTATGTCCCTAATACAAAAAAACTAAAGGAGTTAGTAGGATTCGAAATACACAATACATATTGTAAAAATGAAAGTAGAGGAAGTGTCTCAAAAGGGAAGGCAGTGGCCATTGTTAATCTATTATCTTGATTTGAGTCCTGTATTGTTTTCATTGTTCTGTTTATTTTGGTTTTATTCTATTTTGATTTGTCTAATTTTATTATATTTGATGGCATGGACAGCTATTTAAAAGATAACAAAATACATTATGGTAGCCATTATTGATATCTGATCACCTTGTTTTGAAGTCCTGTATTGCTTTCATTGTTTTGTTTTGAGTGATTTTATTCTATTTTGATTTGTTTGATTGTATTATGACTGATGATACAGGCAACTACTTAGAAGATAACAAGAGGCATTATGGTAGCCAGTGTTGTTTCACTATTGTTTTGAAGTCCTATGTTGCTTCTATTGTTTTGTTTTTATTGGCTTTATTCTATACTATTTTGTTTGATTATATTATGCCTGATGGTATGGGCAGTTATTTTGAAGATAACAAAATGTATTTTAAGGGGAAAGGAGGAAAGAAGGAAGGGAAAAAGGAAAAAGACATAAATTTGTATATATGTATTCATAAGATAGCTAAAATAACTATACTACTAAATGCATTAGTTATTGAAAACAGTTAATACTCATATGATTAGATCAATTTTACACGTCTGTATCTGTTAATCTAAACAATTCCTTTGAAGGTAACAATATGCAATATTGCAAACATTGTCAAATTCCTATCATCTTGTTTTTTAAACCTATAATGTTATTGGCATTGAATTTGTTGTTGGTTTGTCTCTTTTGCCTTTTGTTTTTCTTTTGTGTCTTTTTTCTCTTAAATAAAAATAAATAAATAAACCAACAGTAGAAACAACAGTTGGAATTACCATTTTCAGTATAAAATATATAAGAATTTTTTCCATGGAAAATATCAAAATAGAATCTGTTATTAATTTCACTCTGTCCAACACTTAAGAAATCATTAAATTTTCAATTTCCTTATGAATATTATTTTCAATGCTTTTAATTATAATCACCAATAAAATTTAACAACAGTAACTTATATAATAGGTTGTGACTGTAAGTATCAGCCTAAAGGAAATGTACTACCTGTTCATGGAATTAGACAAGAAAGGCATTAATTAAAAGGACAAGAATTTTCTAATACAAAAATGTTCATTTTAGACTTTCAGCATTCATTGTTCTTTAAGAAGAAATGGGGTGAAAAGAGAGGATCCTGATGTCTCACCTGTACTTGAATTATGTGCTGGGTGCACCTGTTTTCTACATTTAGTACCATATTCTTCTGGAGGCATCGCTCATTATTTTCTTGAAATAAACCTCTGGAGGTTACTCTGGATGAATATCCATCTGCATCAAGTGTGATGTTATATGTAATGGCTATGACAAAAATCGTAAAGAAATGTTATTACAAATGACCTTGTTAAAAAAAAAAAAGCATGTTTACTTCACTGTATCTTACCAGATAACTTCACTGACTTCAAGAAAATACAGAAATAGAATTTACACTGGTGGATTATAAACCAAGGATAGCCCCATATGGTGTTTGTAATTCTAGCTCTAAACAGATTTAGGTAATTCTGGATCCAAAGAAGTGTGATTCAGAGTAATGTGGCCTGGACCAGGGGTCAGAAAACTGTGTTTGTCACGAGCGAATTACTCACTCCTTCCCTCATGTGCTGGCTTCATCATCCACATGGAGATACGGAAAGGAAAAGACAGTTATTGAAGGAATATAGTTGAAGACACTCTTCATACAGCATCTTACAAGCTTTACAATAAATCTGGAAAGGCGGTATTGTCAATCTATTTTTCATATGATGAATTAAAATAAAATTAAAACAATTCATCTAAATTCACTCATCTGTGACATGGTCAGAAATAAAATTTTGGTATCTTTGAAGTAAAAGTTCATGTTTTTCTGTTTCTATGCAGTTGTAAGGGTAGATATTATTGTGAAGATTAAGTGAGACTCTCCAAAAGAACTTGTTCAGTGCCTGACATATTTTAGATGTTTCCATGGGGAAAGACATGCAACATTTCAGCAAGAAGATTTGAGTCAGAGTTGGTTTGAATCCTAATTCCAGAGTCTCTGAACTTTGTGACCTTGAGCAGTTTACTTAACCTCTTTGAATTTCTGTTTCTTCATCTGTCAAACAAGAAAATCAACCCAGGGAAGTTAAAATTAAAAAAAAATGTAATAAAAATTGATGAGAGCAGCAGTGCCCAAACGACCAGAACTATTACCTTCAACCGAAGCCAATTGGCCATGTGTCCAACATTTAGAGTGATTATCTGCTATTCTAGCACCAACTACCTTCTTTGGGTTTCTCTATTACATTTTATTATTTTCAATATTTTAAGGTTGATTATGTGTTACCTTTAAATATCTATTAGGGATACTATATAATTTTGTATAATTTTTCTTGATCCACAAAATTCCTAAGTGCCATAAAGCTGGATGAAATCTGGAAGAGCCCAACAAACTAGAAGTAAGCAGTGAAAATAATATAAAGGAAAAATAATGATAGGGACAAGACTGTAGTTAGGCCAAAACTAGTACACATCATAATACTTTTTAATTTTTTTAAAAAGCAGCCTGGTGAAACTGATATATAGTCTTATAGGCAATGTATGAATTTTTAATGTTAACTTTAAATTGGGGTTGGTACCTGTTATGGTTCGTACTTAGATGTCCTGCATAGACTCATGTGTTCATAGGCGGGGCTTTTTTGGGAGGTGATTGGATCATGGGGTGTAGTACTTATCAGTATGTTAGTCCACAGGTGAGTTTATAGTGAAATGTGATGTTAGGAGGTGAAGCCTCATTGGAGGAGGTGGGTTATGGGTGGGGGGGTGGAGAGTGGCCTGGAAGGGTCCATCTCCCTTCTTCCTCCCTTATCTCTGCTCTGTTTCCCTCAGGCATGCCATGACCTGCTTCTCCTTTACCATCTCCCTGTCATGCTGCTCTGCCTTGGAACCACCTGACTATGGATTGAAACCTCTACAAACTGTGAGCCAAAAGAAACCTGTCCTTCTTTAAATTGTAGGTGCCAGGAGTTGTATCCCAACAATGAAAAGTAACTAAGACAGTGCCCGATGCAATAAGTAAAAATGCAGAAACCATATGCTTTACAAATTCACTTTTCACAGTTGTAGAGATGGGATTCGTGTCTTAACACATTACTATTGCCAAGCAATAAAGTGACAGAAGATCATATCTGTGTGGACCTGAAGGTATCAGAGTACAGGACTCAGGGGGAAAGGTGTGTTCAATAGTAAGAAAGGCCAGGAACACTTAGCAGCCAGTCAGTAGAAAAGAAAAGTCTCTGAAAGTAGAATTTTTGTGTATCCAGTAACAGAAAAGATGACATGCAGTCAAAATATGGAAGATATACAATACGCAGTCATGCTTCAGGGCAAGGACAGCTGAGCAGCCAGTCATTCCTGCCAACTAATATATTTTCCAACTTCAAGTTTTAGGCAGACAGCAACTTAGTGTTTATACAGCAGTGGTTTTTCACTTAACTATCAAGTCTACACAGATGAATGCGTAGACCTCCTCCAAGGCAGGTCTTGTCATGTATACTACTCCAATATGGGTCAAAATTTGAACACATGAAAAGAAAACTTCCAGATGGATATAAAAGTAGGAAAATATGGAAATTATGCCAAATGCGAATCTAACTTCAGTGCAAGGTTCTTGTTTCTTTCTTGACATAAATCATGGAAAACCTACCAGAATATTTTTAATCTTTAAGTTACTTATTTACTGCTTAATTAAATACCTAGAGGAATTACAGGTTTTGAAGTTCAGAGCCAAAATCTGATGGAAAGGGGTTTGGAACTCGTGAAGTAACAGCAGGAGGAGAAAGGTAACTTCTGATCAACTGTTAAATTGCATCCTGCCTGCAGAAACTGCTCAGATAACCGGGGCATGGGGATGAAGATGAGGTGGAATGGTTGGATCAAGCTTCAAAGATGTGGGACGTTGGCCAGGTTATGAAATATTACCTGACCAGCCCAGGAAGATAGAATAATTCTTACTGACATTTTCCCACAGTGTCTTCTTACTTTGTTCTGTCTCGCAGTACACTGTTTTGGCTTTTACTCACTTTTCTGGATTATTTAGAAAATTTAAAATAATGGACATGAATTATATCTTGTTTTCCATTATTTCATGTTCATTTGTTTCTCAAGAACAGGAACAGTACTTGGTACTTTAACACGTCCTCCCTAGATCATGCTACAGGCAACGCATGGCATGCTTATTTAAAAGCCACATCAGTTCAGAGAAGTCAGTGTCATGTGTGCTGAGAACTTAAGGGATCTGTAAGTAAGAGAAACTCAAAGAACATAGTTGGGAGAGCCTGTGATTTTGCCACAGAGATTACATCCTGTAGAGATGAGAAAGAAGGATCAAAACAAATGTGATACACCTAACGAATCATTCTTAGGCACATTAAATGTGTGGCAATTTAAGTGCCTGCAAGTAAAATCAAGATATAGGTTGCATTCAAGGCTAAAACTATAATAAAGCCTTTCCCTGTTCAGGTTATTTCCGGTTACCCACCCACTTGATTATTTTGGCGAGTAGGTCTAAACTTCGCCCTGAAGCAGAGTTGGAGGACTATCTGAGCATTCTTGTTGAACAAAATTTTTTCTGGACTGAATGAAGCTTCTACAGACACATCAGCAATACTTTGTGACCTGAAAGACATAAATGAAAATGGGTACATGAATATTGTTACTGAGCACACACGTGACCATCACACAGAGAACCCAACTCCAGCACTAACACATCTTTCTTTCCCCTGTCTATCGGAGCATTTGGCAGCATTTTTCATGTGAACACACTACATTGGCAGGCAGAGACAACATCTTTTATGTTTATGACTGCAACACAATACAATCCACATGGAATATTTTTATTAAATACACGTGAGCACAAGATGGAAATCTGCAACCTCTTTTCAAGTGAGATTCCAAAGTGTGTTTTGGCAAGTAGTAGCAGTGTTATTTTTGTCATCCCGCAAAGGCAAGGAAGAGGGAAGATGGGAATGTGGAGGTGACACAGATGAGGAGCGTGGTCATGGCTTTTTCTCTGCTACCTCAATGATAGGTAGAAATCCTTTGACAGGTGGTTTATGGCCATAATGATGGCAACTAGTTTGTTGTCATTAAAACACTGAAGAGTCAGTCAGCAGGTTGCCATAGAGCTCTGACCCTGGAGCAGCCCATCTAATAGATGGCTTCATTTGCTCCTTATAACACTCCTATGAAATATGAAAACACATACTTTCTCTATTGAAAAAAGTCTGAGACACTGACATCTGGTGGCTTACCCGTTTACTAGGACTAGCCAGTGAGAAAGTAGAACCTATGGTCTCTTAATTCCTGATCAGTGGGATTTGTACTTCATCATAATAAACCCCTGTGTGCACCTTCAACTATTTACAAAAACATCAAGCAATAATTAGCACATTCATTATTTTGAAAAGTACCACAAGAAGATACAGAAAACATTTCCTTTTAATTTCAGATACTACCTGAAGGATTCCAGTCAACTGAAAAATCATTTCAATAGTTATTATGTATCTATCAGGCCTCCTAATAAGCAGTCATAAAATATTTAATAACAAATGCAAAATGTACTCAAATGTACAAGGTCTAAAATGTTTTAGTGAATGTTTTCTTTAAGGGATTCCTTTTGAGGGACTAAGTACTTATTCCAAGAGAGATGTCATTGATTTACATATTCTGAACATTTATTAAAAAAAATTATTCTTGGGAATTACCCAATAAAACCAGCCTAAGCACCTTACAAGAATGTAGCCACAAAACAACATTGACCTGACTTGACGAATCTTCTCAGTACACTGACTTGACTTCACATGTCTTGATTTTCTTTAAACAGTCTCAAATTCAAAGTGAAAAGTTTGGCTATCACTGATTACATTAAAAAGGAGTGTCATTTCATAAATATATAGTCTACTGTGTATGTTGCCTATCAAGATGTTCACTGAGAGATAAGATTTGTTATTAAATCATTTAAAAATAAGCTGCATAGTTATATCACATTTTGCATTTATTCTTGGCATGAAATTCTCACATGATTTTAACTAATCTTATTCAGCAAATACATTTTCTTGTTTTTCATAGTCTTAAATATTACTTTTTAATTTTATTTTCCCCACATAATGCAGTAGTTTCATTCTGCAATAAAAACAATGCATTTTATTCATGTAAAGCATGGCTGAGGTTTATAAATAGCATCAGTAAACTCAGAAATCACAAAACATCAATGAATAATGTTTTTTTTGTTTTTGATATATTTAGGTATTTAAAGCACATTTTTAGTGCAGATGACCAAATGAATGAAGATGCTTAACTGAATAATCAACTTCCCATTCCCTCATCCATCCATGCAGATATTTTTGACCTTGAATCACATGGCTTTTAAATCCCTTCTTTCCTATTCATTCTTCAAGACCTATAGAGGTCGATGAGAAGTCAGATAGCCCTAAATAACTGCTTCTTATTTATGATTAATAATTTTAAAAAATACCTTTTAACCACATATGAAGTTTCACTTGTGCAATTTGAATGTTCAGTATTTTCAGTGCACTTTTATAAAGCTTTCTTGTTGTAAAATAAGGATATTTAAGAAAAGATAAAATTTGGAAATATCAGAATATCGTTTCAAGGGTTTGTTTTTTCTATGCATTCTTTCGCCATATAGAGAAGATAAACTTGATTGTAATACATGTATCTATATATATATACATGTCATTTGAACTAACATTAGAATCACTTTTTCTTCACTTTCTCATATCTATATATATTCCCATCCCCACAAAAAATTTTGCTCCTTTTATATAAACTATGATACATAAATTCCCTATGATCTTTTATAATGCATGTGACATTCTGGCCTTTTTTTTTGTTTTTGTTTTCGGTTTTTTTCTGGTTTTTTGTTTTGTTTTGTTTTTTTGAGACAGGTTCTTGTTATGTAGTTCAGGCTGGCCTTGAGCTCACTTTGTAGCCCAGGCTTGTTTTGAACTTGCAATGATCCTCCTGCCTCAGCCTCCTAAGTGTTGGGAATACAGGCGTGCGCCACCACACCCCGCTAATGTGACATTCTTAAATGGCAGCATAGATAGTTATTTTGGACTGGTAAGTTTGTGTCTGGCATTTCCTAACTTACCAGAGTTGAACCACTTGTCCAAAAGCACCAATGGACACGTCAGTGATGGAATCCCCATTCAAATCTCCATAGCCGTCTAAGGATCTCCCAAAGAACTGGAGCTGACTCCTAAAGGCTCTATCAGAGCCCAAGATTTTCTGAAAAAGCAAGTTTGACATGAAATTATAGTGCCCAACCGCTGAACTAGAATAATGGCAACTTCTATATTGCTTCATTATATTCTCCATGTATCATTTTCCCGGTTCTCTTTATCCTCTACAAAATTCTGCTGATTTTTGAAAATCACATCTTATCTGATCTCTGTATCACTCTTGTAGCCATGTTTTCATCACGAAAACAGTATGAGTCTTTAATTCAAAATCACAACCAACACAAAATGGTGAAAAGGTGAGTGGATGGACAGCAGGCGATGCCAGCCCAAGACCCGACTGCTGTCCTGCTTTCTCTCTCCAGGTCTACTCAGCAAGGCTTTCTTAGTCAATAACCTGAAGATATCGTTCATCCTTGAACTGTTATTCTCTATCTTAGTTTTCTTTTCTTTTTATTCTTAGCATTTATATGCATGTGGGAACATTTTATCTTATTTATCTATCTTTTTTTCTTTCTTTTGTTTCTTCTGTTAGAATATAGGGCCCACGAAGAGCAAAATTTTGTCTTTCCTACTCTTCATAGCATCCACAGTTCTCGGAACTTAATAAAGACTCACTAAATATTTCCTTAGTGAATGAATGAAGTTTATAAAAAAAAGGTGAGATGGATTCTACGGTATTCATGATACTCTCTGGCTTAAACATGATGATATTCACACAGAAATATATTGTTGTGTAGTTCATTGATCACCTGGGAATACTTTGTGCGAATGGTACCCTGATCACCATTGTAAATGTACACAGCTCCAGAATTCTGATTTTCTAAAGGTGAACCGACGATCACATCATTATAGCCATCCATGTTGATGTCCGAAAGAGCTGCAATTGCTGAACCAAAGCGAGCATTTTCAATTCCCTCAGGGCCTTCAAGAAATTGGTGCTGATTCAAAATGCCCTTGCAAAGGAAATAAATAGATAAATAAACACATAATGGATAATTAAGACAAACCTATCAACTCATAGACAGAAATTAAAGTTCATAGTAATTGATGTCCAAATCATTTTCAAACTGTTAAAAAGTGGACAGAATATAGAATTCAAGGACCAGGGATCTAAGTCAGCTATATAAGCACCTGCCTGGCAAGTACAAGATCTTGAGTTTGATTCCTGGTACCAAAAAAAGAAAGAAAGAAAGAAAAAAAGAAAGAAAGAATTCAAAGTCCTCTATTCATAATGAGAATTATAAATACAAATTTCAGTGAATAAGGCCACAGGAAATCTGCTCATAAGCCAAGGTGAAAAGAAGTAATTTCCTTTTCTATAGCAGAACAACTTACATGAAAGTTACTTTCTATTCCTTTAGCTCCATTTTCCCCTAGTTTCTTCACCTGTTTCCAAACTTTTGATTTAAAAATCCTCTGATAAAAATGTGGTATCTTCAATTAAATTAAGTTAGGCACATACACTAAATTAAAACGTGATTATTTCTATTTTACTTAAAAATTATTGATAGAAACATAATTATATTGGGATAGGAAGTGGAAAATGGGATTGTTAATATTCCATTAAAAGAAACTTTAAATAATTCTACCCAAAGGAAAAGACATTTCCTGGTAAAATACACAGCTTTTCCTTCAGATTTTGTCATCTGTCTGGAAATATTTCATGACTTCACAAGAAAGCCATACTCTCAACAATGAAATTAGTTCAGTGTTGATTCTTTCTCTTCCCTACAATTTCATGGAAATTAATTTGGTCTTGATTTTGATAACATATTAAGGGATACTTTCCTCTCCAACAAATGATACGAGCTTGGAATATTTGACATGCAAGAAACATCTAAGAAACTAGAGATCTATTAAATTTTCAAATAAGTAGATATGCCCTTCCCTTATGCAATTAAATATTGTTTATATATACAATTCTAATTGCTTTAAATGTTTCTACTAAAAGGTTAATTTTACATTAATTTAAATAAATATAATATGACAAATATCACAAGCAAATGACCATAATCTTTGCTATATACTACTTTCATTCTCTCTTTTTCCCTTTCTAGTTATCTAATTTTCTATGTAAAAATGTGCCTTTAATTAGGTTTCCCAGTTTTACTATGCTTATCTACACACATCTTGGAAGTTTAGTCTATAATTTGGAAAAATTGTGCTTTTCTGTGATAGGGTGGGCTAAGTTTTATATGTAAAGATTTGAAATTCCAAGAGTTGGATATATGCCTAGTTACACTAAGTAATGGAATTTCACAACAAACTAATGTAAAAAGAATCTGAAATTACTTTTTATTTTTAAAAATTGTGATACTTGGAAAATGTGCAAGGTTTATATGTGCATATATGTGTATTTCAAAAAATGATGCGTATTTATAATGATTTTATTTATATAAGAATATATATTCAAAAATTACAGAAAAATAGTAATACAATATATATTAAACTCTCGTTATGACTTTTATGGTGATTTTCAAAATCAGAACTTAATAATGACATCCTCAGACTTATGAAATATGAACCATGAAAATTCAAATTAATTCTTTCAAATGCAAATTAACTTTTTATCAGTATAAACAGATATTAAAATGTCAGTTTAATTTTTTTTACCTTTGCAATAGTAAACAGGTAGACTCTTCCCTCTTCTTTCTTGAGGTCATTCATGTATGTTGGCGCGCCCACCAAGAGCACATCTGTAATAGTGTCTTTATTCACATCCACTGAGCACAACACACTGCCAAAATAGGAGCCAATCTGAAGGAGTAAAATATATTAACCTCAGGATTCCTGAGATTTATGTACATATAATATAATACTAAACTGTTGTTAATTCATGTTCATTACTTGTACGGTGTTAGGAATATAAATATGTGCAACACAATCTCTTCTCTCTACCATCTAACACTTGGTTTTTGAACCTTACTGTGCATAAGAATAACTAAGAAAATTTCTTTGGAATACAGATTCCAGAAACCCACTTCTAGAGATTCTGATGAAATGCCTATCATGTGATTCTGAAATAAAGCATTTTAAAATAAGAACTCCAAGTGTTTCTGAAGCTGGTGGGCCAAAGAACACATTAATAAGGGAAACCCTTAATGTGAAGCACGTTGTAGAGAAAGGCAGGAGAAGCAGACTCAGGGGAAACAAATCACTGTGTTTCTGTGGTAAAATATACTGTTACACAGACAAATCCCCAATGCTGAGTGATCAGAGTAGAGGGGAGTCAGGATGTCAGAAAGATAAAGTAGTATTTGAATTGCATCTTAAGGAAGACAAGGAGTTTCCATGTGGAGAGAAATGGGAAAGAATGAGTGATATGTCCATCGCATGGTCTGGGATAGGTAAGTAGCTGCCAGACAGATTAGGGTGGGAGGAACAGATGCAGATACAGTGAAAGAGACTGGGAATATGAATGATCATCCTATTCACCAATGTTCAATTTGTGCCCATGTGAACCCTTCTGAAGGATTCAGAAATTGATAAGGAATAACTGCTACCATAACACAGCCATGCTCTTTCTCAAAATAAATACATTCTTCTTTAAAATGCTAAAGAGAAGGGAAAAGTACATAGCCATAAGTAGTAGTTGACCAAAGAAGTCAAGAACTCAGATTTCACTCTAGAAAATTCAGAGCAACAGCAGGATTAGGTCTAACTCCAGAGAACAGAAATCTGCAGTAGTTTTTCCTTCTCACAGAAGGAAATAAATTTCTGTTGGTTGTCAGGGAATAGGGCTGCTTGGTTTAAATAGGCATGAAGCCCATGGGTCAGAACTGCTTAGAAAGAAAACAGGAATCATTGATTTGGTAAAAAATAAAATTAGTTTTACCTGTTAAACAATGATATTTGCTACAATGAGCCAGGCTAGAATTCATCATAGGGTCTGACCAAATGGAAACGGAAAGTGGCAGGTAAAAGATTTGTTGGACTTTTACAAAAATCAAAGAGAACAGGACACATTCACAGGCCCAGATGTAGATACTTCACTTTTATGATGTTACACTATTTCCTTTTCATTATTTCTCCTCCAGATCCTTGGTTCCTAGCATGGAATTTCCTACAAAGCAGTAGTTAGGTCCCTGCCATCAAGACTAAGTAATGATCACAAATTAATACTCTGCACACACAAAAATATGGATGGAGATGTAATCAGACAGCGGAGGATTTGAGGACAGATAGAATTGAGCTGTAGTGACAGTTCAACACCAATAAAGCTGTGTGATCTTAAAAAGCCAGCTACACTCTCAATAACCTGTCAAAAAGGGATGGTAGATATTTTAATACAGTTGTGAAAGTTTAAAATATATTTGTACTCAAAAATTCAGAGTAGAATGCCAAACACAGAAGAGGCACTCAATAAATGTTAGCTTCCATTTTTACCCACCCAACTTATTACCTGCTCCAATTATTCTTAGAATTAGTTTTACCTGCTAAACAATGATATGTACCTGATCCCCTCTGTGAGTCTGAATTATTGTGACATTGCCATGCTCATCAAGACTGTATAAAATTATCTGGCCAGTATAATTTGCCCGAGGAGCACCAGCAACAAAGTGGACACTTTTTTCAGTAGAAATTGTAGCCACAGAGTAACCTAAGGGAAGAGTCACAGAGTTAGTGCCACTGGCTATCTCAGACAGATAAGGTTTGCAAATCTAGTAGAACTGATCAGAGGTCCTTCATTAGGTGTGATACAACACTTCCTAGTGCCCCTGAGCGTACCACTGAAGGTGTCTACCTATTCACTTACAGCAATGTCCAGCATAGACAGAAATTCATCTATGCACCCAGCCCTAGATTCTGATTCCTAGTATCAGACTTGAATTCTGCATTTGCTACTTAGTAGATGCTTAGCTTTAAGCAAGTTGGTAGCCTCTCTGGTTATAAGAGTTGTGGCAGGATTTCAAACTTTATATAGCTAGAACAACCAGCTCAGGAACTGCTCCACAAAAGGTGCTCAGAATCTGTGGCTCTTTATAAGAGAAACAAAAATATTAGCAACTCTAAAATAATATAAGATTATAGCTCAGTGTACCAATTCTAAAGAAATATTTCCATGTTGGAGAAATAAAATCATACTGCAGGAATTACAACTAACTGTGGAGCCAAAGGAGATCTGTGTGTGAAACACAGGGCTTCATTAAGTAGATATGGGCAGAGCTTGATGGCAAAGAGGCACCTTGTAGGGCTGGGAGTTTGGCTCAGTGCCTTAAGCGCCTGCTCTGGCAGGCGCGAGGTTGTGAGTTCAATCCCCGATGCTGCAAAATAAATAAATAAATAAATAAATAAAAAATAAAAAGAGGCACCTTGTATATGAATGCTAAATATGTACATTCGATGGCAGTCCAGAGGATTTGCTGAACTGACTCTGAGATTCAACAAACAGCTGGGTTACAGGAAGGAAACATTAGTTTGCTGAACAAAGTACTCCTATACCTTACCTAAATATGAACTGTGATTTCTATCTTGCAGAATTTGGTCAAAGGCTTCTTTAGGAAAGATTGAATGTCCGTGGGAAGTCTCCTGGACAACAGTCCCACTCCAGTCAAAAGCTCCCACTGCACCTAACATCAGAATATCCTACAATAATTGAAAAATGAAGATCATTAAAATGAAACACCTTTAATGTACAAGAGAAAAGTACAGGCAAAGCAATGAAATCAATTGTCTACATTTAAGGAAAGTAAGCAGTAATGAAGTGAAACATATATACTTATATGGTAATATAGCTCAGAATTGTTTTCATAAATCTGTGCTAGATAACAAGCCTTACGCCTGGCTATGTTATCTTGAGTTGTACTTACTCTGACATATGATATAGATAAATCTTTACAAAGAGCAGCAGTTACATAGTCATCTTCAAACTTCCACTCAAACTTACACATTGGTAAGTTTGGAGCCCTTCTGAGCATCTAGAAAGAGTCAGAAGTGACAGGAAGAGCCACAGTGGACAGGAGACATGCTCCAGTAACAGGAAGTGCAGACTTCAGAGTAGCAGGGGCCTGCCTCTGCTCTCCCAGGTGCGTCATGGCAGGCCCCATTCCGACCTACTGTATTTTCAATTTCCTGTCTGGGGTTCTTCTCAAATGTTCCTCTGGCACCTATTTTTATATCCTATTTATTTAATAATACAACAACTACAAAAGGCTCCTCTATCTATTGCAGTCCCATCTATTGAAGAAAAATAGGCAAAGAATTTTCCTAGGTCAGTGGTCAAACAAACCAAGCTACTCTGTACTGGCTCAAACCTGATCTGAATAGTGAAAAATACAAATCACCAGGGGAAGAATATTCAAGAGCAGGGGGGATGTTAATTTTGAGTTTTTGATGTTAGATATTAGAAAATGTGGATATGATTTTGGATTAAAAATAGTAAATAGGGAAATGATGTGTCCCATTTTGAGGATGAGAGACCAAAAAATTCTACAAATGAACATAATAAAATCAGAGGTTCTGAATGGAGGTTCATGAATGAACCCTAGGGAATGTAGAACACCTCATAGAATTTTATGTGAAATACTCTGCATATAGATTCATTTACATTTTTTTCCTCTGGGAAAGAGTTATAACTTTTATGAGTATTTCTAAGGATTGCTGATCCAGAAAAAATTAGTACCTTTTGTTCTAGACAGAGAATGAGATGTTCTTGGTCTTTGATCTACCTCTGAGTTGATATTGTTTCCTAAATATTTTGCAGGACCTCACATCTTTTTGCCCTTTCCACAGCCTCATTCATATCCTGGGGAGAACGAGAATCAGAGGATTGGAGGGGGAAGTTTCTGAGAAAGAAGAATGAACTTCTCAGAGCTAAGAAGACAGTGATGTACTCCAATTCTATCTCGTATTTTTCTCTCACACTTAGTTTTTCAACTCTTTTGTCTCTTTTCTTTTCTTTCCTTTACTTTTTTTTTTTTTTTTTTGCAACACCGGGGATTGAACTCACAACCTCGCACCTGTCAGACAGGCGCTTAGGTCACTGAGCCAAACTCCTGGCCCTGGTTTTATGAGGTAGGGTCGCACTATATAGCTCAGGCCAACCTTGTGCTTGCCTTGTAGCCCAAGCCAGCATCGAACTCACAACGCTCCTCTGACCTCAGCCTCCCGAGTGCTGGGATTAAAGGCGTGCGCCACCACGCCCGGCCTTTGTCTCTTTTCTTAGAAAATGATAATATGGCAACTCAGAAGGTAACAATGTCAGAGAGGACAAAAGTTTGTGTTTTTGATGAATGCTTGCAGTAGTTAATTGACTCAAAGGAAATTCCTGTAGGAGTTAGACTGAAAATTAATATAGTGCATGTGTCCTGGAGCACATAAAATATTTCATTTATATTATATCCCCCCCTCCCACCCAATAGAAAATTCCTTTGAAACAGGGAAGGGAAGACATTGTTACCCTTAACGTTTTAGGTGGTACATCAGCAGCATGAAGAAGTCTAATGACTGTGAGTTCTACAATTGTTGGTCACCAGGTGACTGTTTTTTTGACTTTCTGTATAAGCTACTATGTCTGGAAGTGTCATACAAAAGAACAATATGCCTTAAAATTATCTGGTATACACACATTTTGAGGAGAGTAATCTGCGCTGAATCCTACTTGTGACATTTCCAACTGAATGTTCTCTCCTCCTTGAACAGTACCTGTGAAATACAGTTTCAGAACTTAGTATCAAAAATTTCAACTCAAGTTTTCAAACATAGGCAGACATCTATACATATATACATGCACCCACACATACAGTGTTCTAATATCCACCCAAAAATACATAGCAGAGGATACTGGGAAGAGAAAAGCATTAAGGAAGTGTTCTAACAGAACACAGAAGTCCATAAAACTTGCAAGGTAGAATTCAAACTTAGCTTTAATATTAATTGGACATTGATATGTTTAATGGGATACCCATGAAATTCCTAATACCAGAAAACCCTCAACCAAAGAAGAATATGAGGTTAAGGGGAAAACTGAAGTCATGGTTTTATTTTTAATTTATCATTACTAGCTAAGAAACTAAGTGAAGTTTTAGTTTTCAAATGTTGGTACCACTAAACACACAAATATCTCAGGTGCAATTAGAGGAGCTAGGCAATTGATTTATAGTGAGGCTTATGCTCAGAGATTTTGGGTTAGCCATGCAGAACCAAGATTCAAGACTGAACAGGAATTTTACCAGTTGCTAAATCTGTCCTAGTTTTACATATGTGCATGTCTCTGTCTCTGACACTGTAAAACTCAATTAGTACTCATTCAATTTCCATGTAGTTTAGCTGCAAACAAAATTTATGTTTCATTAATGCTCACAAAAAGGCAACTAAATCCTAGACTGACAGTGTAATAAAGGAGAAATTGTACTATATGATATACTCTTGTTTAGAAGATGTAATAATTTACACAGGATGAATAGAACCAATTTTTAATAAAATAGTGCAGTGCTTCTCAAAGTTCTATCATAGCACATAATGTACAAAAACATTTCTCGTTAGCTTTCAGATTATATGAAGTTGTTCTTTTCATGCCATTATAAACAAACAGGATTACAAGCACTGATAGCTTGACAATCTTGAATTATCTCAGAGAAAATTACATTTTGATAAGAATTTAAATAATTTAAAGGTATCATTATATTTAAGAAATAATAAAACTGGATAGAAATTTCTGTGGATAAGGATCACGATTTGACTATAGCAATGAGTTTTTTTTAATTTATTCAATCCTCTTCTGAGTAGTATTTGATGAGTAGGTGCTTAATAAAACACTTTCTTCAAATTGTTGAGGGTTAGTTGTATTTTTCATCTGGAACCAGAATTTAAGTCATGTGAGATTTTTTACTCACTTTAAAGTGTGTTCCAATCCTCCACATATTGACCTTCGGGAAATCTGATGTTTCTACACTGACTAGATTTCTAAAGTCACATAAGTAAATTTAATTGCAATAAATATTTCCTCAAAACTGAATAATGGGAAATTTTCACTGTATTTTAATAAGTTTTAAAGCATGTGTACTTATTATCAACAAATTCAAGAACTTCAGAAATGATGTAACATGTAGAATATAAAACTATGATTATATTTCTAAATTGTCCCCCAAAAGTTACAACAATTTATCATCTTACCAACTGTGCATGAATTTGCTTCTCTAAAATTAAATATTATTAAAGTATTCTAGACAAAATATAATAATAGTTGAATTTACATCTTTAAATAGCTGAAATTGAGAGTGTTTTCTTATGTTTACTGGCCATTTGTATTTTATCTTTCATAAATAATTTTGTCTATTTTTTCTTACTAATCTGTAGGAGTTACTTTTATGCAGTATACACAAGTCACCATTTACAGGTCTATGATGTGATAATAAAATAACAAATACTTAAAAAAATTTTGGAAGGAAATTCGTAAAAGATATTCTTTTACCTTCAATGCTGAAAATGTGTTCTCCTAATGTCCCAGCCTTTTCTAGTAGAGCTGCTTCATCAGCCACATTAAAAAAGAATCTTTCTGTGGGGATACTAGCAATTGCTTTGATTTCTTTTATTAAATTTTTAGTGTCAAGGGCATTTCTGTTTAAGTACCCAAGAACCTAGAAAATAACGGAAGAGGAGAAAAGGTCATTCCCTCTGTACACATTTTCCTATTAGCATATTCTAGCCTATTCCTGGACATCACAGATCCTCTGGAGAAGCAAATCAAGCAACATTCCTACGACCATTTATTTAGTTGACTAAAGATCAGCATGAAGTAGAGCCAGAAAAACTTTTTATAATAAGCTACTAGTCAGTGAGAAAATGCAGGCTTGAAAAATAATCCCATCAAGAAACATACCCATCAACCACAAAACAAGTGCAAAGATAAGTCACTTACAGCTATGCCAAACCTCAGTATATTGTCGTTGTTGCACTGCTCAATTACAGATTTCAACATTGAACCATCATGTGATTCTCCATCTGTTACAACTACCATTACTTTGGTAGCACCTGGTCGACCACCAGAAGCTGCTGAATAAGCAGAAGTCCTGCGGCAGAAAGAAGACTCACCATCAACAGATGAAATCAACAGGTTTGAAACAAAAATAAGAAACTAGATTCTTTAAGCTCAACCTATCATGAGTTAGAATTATTGATACTGATGTTAAGAGCCCTCTACTGTATTTGTAGTTTGTAGAATAACATATACAAATAGAATTCTTGCTTGACATTAAAAAGTACTTTCACAGCATGTGTGTATATGTGTGTGTAAGTGTACTCCAGGATTCTTTAGAATAACTTCTTAAAAACAAATTCTATTCATTAATATTAGTCAACAGAGTGAAGATACTATTGTCATAAATTTAAGTCACTGGACCTGTGTTTACTTTTTCATAGTATTACTTTACTTATTTGTTTTTTGTGCACCGGGGATTGAACTCACAGCCTCACACATGCCAGACAGGCGCTTAAGCCACTGAGCCAAACTCCCGGCCCTAGTTTTTGGAGGCAGGGTCACACTATGTTGCTCAGGCCGGCCTTGCGCTCATGTTGTAGCCCAAGCTGGCCTCGAACTCACAACGCTCCTCCTACCTCAGCCTCCTGAGTGCTGGGATTAAAAAGATGAGTGCCACCACGCCCGGCTAGTATTACTTTTTTTAAAAAAATGGTAGAGACAATGGTCAAAAAAATTTAAACTACTTTTAAAAGCATAAACAAAAAATTGATACTAAGCTCCTGCTCCAGAGGTAACCACTAGTCTTAGTTTCTTATGTTTCCTCCTAGAAAGTGTTTTATTTATAGGGTAGGTATATGCATAGTCTCCTCCTAAACTTTCATACAAATAAGGGCATATTTTAAATGCAAGTGGTTGTTTTTCATTCTTATAGAAAGTTTCCGTATGAGCACATATAAAGCCCCCATTCATTTTTTTTCAAGAATGCAGTAAATATATTTTGAATAATATAGAGCCCCCATTCATTTTCAATGTCTACATAATATTTCATTATTTGAAGGTACTGGTTTATTTAACTCATTTTTAATTATTGAAAATTTAGGTTATTTTTAGATTTATAAGTAATGCTATAACAAATATTCCCATGTATGAATTTTTTCATACTTTTCCAAATGTATCAGTGGGATAAACTCTTAGTGAAATTATTAGGACAGTTTGTATATATGTTTCAAATTCTAGTAGATAACATAAATTATCCTCTGACAGTTTTGCCAATTTATATTATCTTGTGTGTAATAGTAAGAATGCAATTACCTGTTTCCTGACAATGAAAATTATTAAAATTTTTAAACTTTGGTACTGTGATTGCTGAGAAATAAAACAATGAAATTTTCTCTAGTTCATTGATCATCTTTTGGATTTCACTATACAGAAATTTTATGTGTTCATATAATCACAGTAATTAATCTTGTCTCTTTTATTCTTGACATAGTATTTCACAGACTTATAACCAAAGATTTTTTTTTTTTTTAGTCACTAGTCTCATAAACCTTTAATGGTTTTATTTTCTTAGATTTAAAATTTTGGTCCACACGAAATCCACTTTGATGTGAAGACTAAAGCAAGTTTTTAGCTTTAGTTTGCTTCTAGATACCCGGAAGTTGTCCAATTTATTTTCCCTCTGGATATTGGACTTTCTTGTTACACATTCTTTCTGGGTAACGTCACCTACTCTTTTGGATAAACTACACCTATATGATAGTTTAACACCTATATATTTGCTGTTTGTCTCTTTCATCTTCAAATTTATATATTCAGTGCTTACTAGGTATTTTTACCTGAATATGTCAGAAGCATTGAAGGTCAATGTACTTAAAACTGAGCTTATCATCTATTCTTGAAGTGCTTTAGGTACTTTTACTATAAAAAGTAGAAATGTAGTAAACTATTCTATAGCTTCCAGCTACACACATTTGAATTACAATACTCACATTAAATCCTTTTTAAGTATATCCTTTATGACATACTGTACATTTCAAATATGTTTAAAAAGTTTTGAGGATTGAAACAGTATTTCATTTAATTTTGATGGCCTGCAGACCTTTAAGCCATAAATTGCAACTTAACCATTCAAAAGTAAAATGAATTAAAACACAACAGTATTTGCTCAACGTGCCAGAAATGTATTGAGTATTTTAAGAAGGAGGGGAAGAGATAGACAAGAAATGAGTAAGAAGTTAGATTCTTCTAGCAATAGGGACTTAAGTCATGTGAGCTTGAGAAAAAATGGTGGTACAAAGGAGAAAACCAACATTTTGAGATGATGATGAAAGCCAGCCTTTCTCAACAGATGGTGACCATTATCTTAGAGAGAAAGGCTTGCTTCCAGTGGCAAATGCCACACCCATACT
Organism: Dasyprocta punctata; assembly: GCA_004363535.1. NCBI lineage: Eukaryota > Metazoa > Chordata > Mammalia > Rodentia > Dasyproctidae > Dasyprocta > Dasyprocta punctata. Next base: position 108,977 of record RJWM01002056.1, on the reverse strand, counting down.
GCCGCTGAAAACAGGTAGCCTCAGCAGTTTCTAATCCTAATGAAGTCACCTTGTATATCAACCATATCTTTTCCTCTTCATCCAGTTTACTGGACCAAAAAGGACACTTAGCCTAATGATAGCTGACATATTGAATGGCAGCAGTGTATGAGGTGACTTGGCCCAAAATGAAAATTTAATAGAGAAAAGAAAGATTGAACCAGTCATATCTTCTTTTATGGGGAATCTGCCTTTGAAACATGAGGAGAGTCATCACGTGATGGAAGCAGTAACTGAAACACACACAGAAAATGAAAAGATATTTATATATATAAAACAGGAAATGCAGGAACAGAAATGGCAGGATGTGGTGACCAAGCAGATGTGTGATCTACAAAGAAATGGAAAAAATAAAGCAAATAATGGCAAAAATAGTCATTTTGTCTTAATGACTGGGAGAGTAGGCAGTGGCATGAATCAAAATGACAAAGTCATAAAGAATGGCAGGGAAAGGAATAAGGCCATCTTAGGATGTGCTGAATTTGATAAGTGAGCCAACACTCCAAATACAGCCATTCAGCCTTGGTCAGATGTGTGTGTGACTTGGGAGAGAACTCAAGGCTGACAACACAGAAATGGGGTGACCCACACAGAAGTGAAACTAATGCCATGAGAGGGGATACAGTTGCTAAGATAGAATGGCTATGAGGGAGAAAGGGCTCTGTTCAATGGAAAAAAACTAGGAGAACAATCCAATGAAGATGCAGAGGTTGCGAACAGAAAGTTGGCAGGGATCCAGAAGTTTGTGGCGTGACCACTGGGTTTAGAAGAGCAATGTTGGTTCATCTTTATCAAATGTTCAGGGGAGCTAGAGGATGAGCCTTGAGGCATGACTACTGGGTTAGGAAGATTCACAGGTGATGCTCATCTAGTGAAAGGGTTCTAGGCTGCTAGGGAGTAAAGCAAGGGAATATAGATACTTTTCTCAAGGAATTATGGTATTGGAAAGAAGCTATTCACAAGATGAAAAGCACATAAAGTAGTTTTAAAAGGAAGGCAAGTATATTATTCTCACATTTTTAAACAATTGAAAGGCACAGAATTTTTATAAATAAAGTAAAGGTAGAGGTAACAGAACTAAAAAATAGAGAAAGTGAGAAAGAAAAAATAGAGAGACTTAGGCAAGAATGAGGCCAATGTCATGTAGTTATGAAGTTCATGCTTTCCAGTGATTGTTCCAAGCATGATAAACTCATTCAATGCAATCCAATACGTTTAAAATTCTATGGCTCCTGATAATTTGCATTAAATGATCATTGGTTTAATTTGTGTGAAGTTTTAACAAATATTAAAGGGCAGATGCCTTCATTCCTTAATATTTTAATCTAAGATCTGTGCATTTCATTTACCTCAAGTAAAAGAACACAAAACCATGTCACATCTTATAAAAATCCTAGAGTCAGGAATGAACCATGACTCCCGAGAACCTGCCATGTTGGGTCCGCAGGGTTCCAACCAGAAGACAACTAGCCTGCCTTCCTCCTTCCTGGTGAGTGATGTGTGATCAGCACGGACTCCAGGCAGAGAAAGATCTGTGCCTCCCATACATCTACAGGTGTGCGGGCTAAGAATCAAGTGCCTGTGCCCCCAGCAAGAAACCTGCTGGTTCAGAGGACTGGCTAAGTTGATAGCAACTAAGGTACATAAAGCAACTAAATGCTTGTATTGTTTGGTTGATTTTGCAGGCCTGGGGCCAGCAGTCTGAGCATCTCTTGGGAAGATAACAGTATGAAATGTAGCAAATATGGGGAATTCCCTTCTGTCTTATTTTTGAGGCCCAATATTATTCTCATTGTTTTGCTTTATTCTGATTTTTTTTTTTTGCTTTACTTCATATTGTGTCCTTATTGGTTTTATTCTGTTTTGTTTATGGTTTGATTTTACTATACCTGATGAATGGTCAACTATTGTGAAGATAGCAAGATATACTATAGTAGCTATTGTTGTCCTAGTATCTTGCTTTGAAGTTCTGAACCAGTTCTACTGCTTCGTTTTGATTGACTTTGTTCTGTTATGTTTTGTTGGATCTTATTATCTTTAAAATAAAATTTAAAAATTAAAAAAAAATCATAGACTCAGAGATTTTTCCCTTTATTTCCAAAGTGCTTTTTTCAGAGTATTCTAGTCAATGCTCAGACATATATCTTCTTTTTAGTTCTCACTTAAGTGTAGCTTCCAGGTATATTACTTTTCTTTTTGTTGTTGTTGGTTTTTTTTCCTTCCTTTTTCTTGTTAGCATAGACGTGGTGTCAAAATGTTGGCCTTTAACATCAAAACTTACCTTGCAGATTCAATTGCTTTGAATGTGTTTGTGAGGTCCCCACCAGACTGGTATGTCTGGGATGTTGCTCGAATAATTTCATCTTTGGTTTTAAATGTGTTCAGGTTATACACAACTCTTGGTTCATTGGCATACTGAATTAAGGCAACCTTCAAAAAAGCAGAATCTTATTAATGGCTGTCATTACATTATAAATAATTTCTATTTAACCATTATAGTAAAAATCAAAAGTGCATTTAGACATGGTCCAATGGGTTACAGAAACCACTTCAACTTTTTCTTGATGGTTGTTTTTCTTTCAGGGGAGTGACTTCTTTGTTAGACACCCTTGTGTGTGGCAGTAGTACTATTGCCAGAAAGATGTGTGACAATCTATGATTTTTTTCTCAAGAGTGATAATTGCAGAATTTTTCATGAACCACTCTATAATCTTTGATATTGATGCATATTACAACAAGGTTTGTAAAAGACAGATTAGAATGGTTATAAATAAACTTTCTAATTACAGTAGATATAGGATGGCAAACAACTGAAGCAATCATAAATGGAAGGTAAAATCTCATCTATTGAGGGGAATTATGTAATAAAGAATCAGGGTTGAATTAAAAAAAAAAAAAACAAGTACTCCTGAAGAACAGAGTACATTTGGATTTAACTATTATCCTGGATTTCCTCTATTGTAGGCTTCAGTATCTCTGGAGAAAATTTGCTGGACTTGCCTGTGGGGTCTTTCAGAAAAAATTCCATTAGAGAGAACCTTATTTGAGAGGGCTAAAAGAAAAACTTCTGAACAAGACGTTTGGGGAGATTTTCTAATCATTTAGGTCAAGAAGGTCAGAACCTTCCACAAATGTCCTGTTCTCAGCCCCTGACCTCAAGCTCCCTGCCTAGGAGTTGAGGTTTTCTGAACAGGAAATAGAGGATGAAGGGAAAGAGGTTTTCTGAAAGACATTAAGACTGGTAAGCATGAACGGAAGGTAGAAGACACAAGGGCTGGATTTCTGAGCTCCTGGTGCTACTGTTAGCTGGAAGACAATATGCTAGGCACTAGGAAGATGGTGAGTAATAAAATATACCTGGGTTCTCTTCATTAGCACAGGATATAAGAATTGAGCCAGAGAGAAGGACTGAAAATAACTGAGGATTTCAGTGACTTATGTGAGAGAAGGCAGTGGTACAGTGAACCCTATGACACAGTCTCATACTTTCTTTGTCAGAAAAGGGAAGAACAACTTAATTCCCAGAATTCAAAGATAATAATTGTTTTGCCAGTAAGGAGTAAACAAAGGAAATTCATTACTAGTCCACATGGACATGAAAAAGATACATCCAATTTCAAAATGTATTAATAAACTCATGGTTTTGAAGGCCAAAAACAGGCAACTATAAAAGTATGAAATGTTAAATTCCCATACCCTATGCCTGTTTCAAAAACAAAACAGTAAGGTCAACAGCAAATTCATAGACAAGATAATAACTCATAGTAACATAAGTCTCAATTAACTTTGAAGGTTACCATTAAGTGTATTTAATATAGGGATTTGGCAAATGAAAAAATTACAAATTCATTTCTAACATTGTTTTCTCAGGAAGAAAGTCACAGACTAGTTCATGCACTACTGATATCCATACCTGTGTCTTTCTGGGGCCTATATCCAGACCTTGTACAAATTTTTCCAAAAAGTTCTTTACTGCCTCCCAGGGATAAATACTGTTTGATTCATCGCACACAACCACGACATCTACTAAGGAAGGGCAGGCTACATAGGAAAAGATGAAAGAAACACATTTTATGAGTAAATTTAATTTCACATCCATATCAAACTGTGACTTGCAGAGGGGTTGGGTAGGACTTGCTGATATTCCACCATTTTAATCAAGGCATTGTTCCGACCTTCCACACAGTCATGACTTACTCTGAATTGCAGGTGCAAAGCTGGTCAAGTGCTGAAAATCAGGACTGATGTCACAGCAAACACCAGTTGTATAATAATGACTGCCACACTGCTGTGCCCACAGAGGACCACATGTCTTTGAAGAAACAAGAAAACGTAAATGAAAACACAATGGGTATGTTTCCCTTCTTGCTCTCCATTTGTGGAACCCAAGAATTATTTCTGTTCTTTTCTAAGATACTAGGAATTGTCAACTCTGGAAACTTTTAACTGCCTTTACTGGAGAGAATCCACTGAAGAGGGCAGATGTGATGGAGACACACAGGTGGCAGATGCCTTGGGCCCAGTGCAGGTCTTGTAGCAGGCGTAGAGACAATGGCACCATCGGGTTGAGGTCAGAGGAGCGAGGAGCCCATATGTTCACTCACTAAGCTAGATTAGGCCTGTTTTCTTACTGAGGACACCAGGAGGACACGGGGTACAAAGTTGATGCCTTTGTCTCAGTTACTTAGGCCTCGCGTGCCTCCCATTTAAATGAGGATAGTCATATCTATCTCCTACATAGAGTAAATGGTCCACAGATACAAAGCCCTTAGAACAGCGTCAGGGAAATAGGAAGGGCTAAGTTCTTGTTAGCCAGTCTCACTGTATTTGTTTTAACATCTGTTTCCTTCCCCATGATACTCAGAAGAAATCATCAGCCCAAGTGACTCCAAGGGCCAGACAAGAACCTTCCAAGAGTGTTTGGGGCCTGTGAAGACACCACAGTGAGTGAAGAACCAGTTTCTTTCATATCCCTGCCTACCACTGCTGTGAAATAGATGCCCAAGTTTCTTTTAGAGAGTCATAAAGCGAAAATTCTTTGTGAAAATCTACATTTCAAAACACTTTAGCCAGGTGTGGTAGCACACACCTGTAATCCCAGAACATGGGAGGCTGAGGCAGGTGCATCACTGTGAGTTCAGAACCATCCTGGGCTACATAGTGAGTTTAAGGACAGCCTGAATTACATAGCAAGACCTTGCCTCAAAAAAAAAAAAAAAATCTGTGAGCTATTGAAACACAAATGAGGTTCAAGCAGGGCCAGTTTTTAAGTTTGCTATAAAGTGTTTCCTTTAACTTCAAAGGCCCTTATTTTTACTTCCTAATTTATTCACTACCAAAACTGGCTAGCATTCATCTCCTTGTCCACATCATCCATACTCCCATTCTTACATTGAAAAGTCCAATTCTCTCCTTTTCAGCAGTTCCTGGCTAAATGACAAGAACTTCTGATTCAATCATGATTATGGCATATGGGAAATATCAAATTAAATGATATTATAAACATTAAATTTTTTTAAAAAAGGAGAAGTAAGAAAGAGAAGTCTAAAAATTATCTACAATTTTACATTATCTGAACCTGTGGATCATATGTAAAACATTATGCAAAGGATTGATCTTAAAGCCAATTATTAAAACAGAACAAGAAAGTGAACTTGTGAGAAGCAACTGGAAAAAGAAAAGGGGATTTATTTGACCCAGTTTAACTGTCAGAAGATCAATAGTTAGAAGCAGCTGTGCTCGTATTTCATGCTCAATGAACAAGGCATAGCTTTCCTCCTGTTAGGAAAACAGTTAGAAAAAGGCATTATCAATGCATCCAGCTAGTTTTCCAAATAACAGATATCAATTACTTATTTGGGTCTGCATTACTGTGTTTTTTGTATCACCCTGAAAAATAACTCATGAAGCATAATAGATTTCTTTCATAAGCAGTGGAAAACAGTGTTAAGAAGTTGAAATTAGAATATGCCAATTATCAATGCCAAAACATTCTTGCTTTAAGCCCAGAATTTAAGAAGGCTCAAAAATGTGATGACTGTCCATCTTTCCACATACTTCTTAAAAGTATCTTAAGATTTTGACCTTTTAGGTATGTAAGGAACACATTACACTTTGCCTTACTTTCTTTGTCTCTGTCTCTGTCTCTGTTGCTCTGTCTCTCTCTCTCTGCCTTCCTGCTTGCTATATTGACTGTTAAATTAATCTCTCAAATTGTCTTTCAATTTTATTTTACCTTATCTGGAATTACATTCTATAATTTCTGAAGCATATTCTATAATCCTTAATTCTCAATATATTCCTCTTTATGACTTATTCAACCTCAAAAACAAAAGTATGAAAGGAACCCTATTATAAAAATTTTGGAATATCATAAATCATGAAGTTCCATTTTAATATTCATTTATGCCCTGATGTAATACTTACTATAACTGATGTTTAATTTACTTAATGGTACCAAAGTTGCCTGAATACTAACGTCTATTACTTCAAATAGAATGACATTGTTTAAAATTTTTAGAATAATCCAGTTTTAAAGCAGGCTTTAAAGTTAGCATGTTAAAAAGCATAGGTAAAATTAATGTAAAGCTAAATTAGGCTTTTTGACACAATTTTAACAGAGTTATACAAATAGGCTATCCCCATATGAGTCAGTGGAAATTTCAAATAAGACTGAGCTTTTATTTGCTTTTCAACTTTTTTCTCTTAGTGTGCGATGTTTTTCATTTTTTATGTAGTCAAATCTTTTCAACATTTTCCTATATTATTTCTTTTACTAGTTCTAAACTCCAAAGTTTTTCTCTCCTTCAGAAAAAGAATTCCATTTGCTTCTAGCTTTTTATATTAACTCTTTAATTCACAATTCACTTGAAGACTTTTTGGTTGTGTGACTAATTAATCATTCTCAGATCTCTTGTTGATTAAGGCATTCCATTTTACTGATTTATGAGGCTGTTTCATAGCATTTTAGAAAATAAATGAGAGTAAAAACTGACATGAGACTATACCACGTCTTAAATAAATATCAGATCAGCCATCATTATAGCAAGTGATTAAAAACAAAAATACTCTTTAGTTTTGAAACCTAATTTCTGAGTTTATAGTATGGAACTTGAATGCTTCTTCAAGAAGTAGAAATCAGACTTTGGATTTTGATATTATCAGCAAATACTAAGCACACCTTCCAAGGGCAAAGTATCAGTGCTCTTTTCAATTCCTTTTTTTCCTCAGAACATTTTGTGATGATGATTTTGTTGAATATCTCAGAATTCCACACATTAACAGACTGTCATTTTGCATTGAATGTTCAAATGGCATCATCTACCCAGAAGTGGATCCTGGTGCTTAGACCTCAAGATTTGAATTGATGGAAGGGGTGGGGAGAAGACACTGACTACAGACTTTCTCAAGAGGAATGAAGATTTGAGAAGCAAACACTCACCAGAAACCCTCCGGTCCCCATATTCCTCGCGAGGGTCAAGCCGAGGCTCATGTTCGTTTTCACCTCCGTCACATTTTGGATGCTGGTTGAAGCTGTCGGAGGGAAAGGCATTTTTAAAAGAGATTAAATCTCCATTAACTTAAGGCTGTTCTTAAAAAAAGATCCAAATAGACATACCCATGTTTAAAAGTAGCACTGACTCTCACCAGCTATTCGGGAGCCTGAGTTACAACAATGAGGTGCAGGGAAGGGAGATGCACTCAGGGGTCTGACTGCTCCCTGTAATACGTGAGGATGCAGAGCGGAGCACATTAGGGGCTGGGCTCTGGAGAGGGCCTTTAAATCCGATTATTTTGCAAAAAGTGTTTTGACTAAACAAAACACTGGAGGACACCTTTTGTTCCTGCCTGCCACATCTGGTCCTTCTGAAGTCGTGTTGACCCCACTTAATGCTTTTTTTCCCTGGGTTGTTAAAAAATATATTAAAAATAATCAAGCAATGTCATTTGATAGAATTTGGCTCAAAGCAAAGTAAGAATGGTAAACTCTCAAAGGCAATCATGAGACCAACCAGGTAAAGTAAAAAATGATGTTCTTCAACCTTTTATTTATTTATTTATTTATTTTTTGTGGCACCGGGGATTGAACTCACAAACTTCAACCTTTTACACCTCTCCCACTGAACTAAAATAGCAGTCACTGTATCCACTCGAGCTATCAAACAATTCTCAATAATATCTTCTATTTATGGTCTCTCATCTCAGCCAAACCATCACTGCTGCCTCCATTTATCCTTAGCTGGATCCCTTCCTCATCTCCCAGGCTGACTGCTAGAAAACTTCATGCCTCTGAAATCTCCAATCTCAGCCCAGGTCCTGGCACTCTGAATGAGTAACACATCCACCACAGTGAAGACGAACCTCACCCTCCAGGTAAGCTCAGGTCCTCTCATCGTGACATGAGGGTCATTCTTAGAAATCTTACTTTTTCTCTACTTCCTCTCTGTCTTAGAGAAGGGAACATTTTTTCTAAAAGTCACTTTTCCAGGCCCTGGTGACATTAATTTCATCATGAACTCTATCCTTGACTAATAGACATTCCCTTTACCACCTCCTGACACTCTCCTGCAAATAAGATTGTCTCTCTTTTGCTAGATGAATCTTCTCTTAATCCGGCTGCCTATAAAACTTTTTCCCAGCTCTCCTTCATTATTCAGTCTCTAAAAATGGGCGTCAGCTGTCACTCCTTGTATTTGCTCATTACCCACCCCTTCTTAAATGCTTTATGTATTTTCTCCCTGCAGCACTACTGGATTTATAGCCCAGGTGAATAAGCTACACAAAATGTGATTTGCTAGCATGCAGGAAGAAAATAACAGAGAAGCCTCTCATTACGTTTTTAATTTTTTGAATTCATTTTTAGGTAAATGAGTGATTTAGAATATAATATGCCAGGACATGTATATACTTTTAAACAATAATACAAATATGTACATTAGGGTTGAGTGTGCAAAAGTTAAGGACAATACATTAGAGATATAAAGCTTCTGGACTATTGTAGTAAAACTTTTGAACACTCACTTTCAATAAACACATTTTTATTATTACAAATATTAAATAATTTAATTCATAAGTAATTAAAAATTATCATTATACAGATACGATGAGTGTTCTCAATGTTTGGAAATCACTAATTTCCAATTACCTGTACCTTCCTTAAATACGCTGCAGAACTTAGCCCTCATAACTCAATTTCTGTAGTATGTGATGCCATTGATATTCCTTCCATTGCACTGAAAATATGTTCACTGAGCCCCTACTATGCGCCAGAAATTGTGCAAGACATTAGATATGTAGAAGTATGTAAGAAACATCTCTGCCCTTGTTTCAATTTTTTTTTTTCTGCTCTGGAACTCAAACTCAGGGCCTCACACATGCTAGACAAATGCTGTTACAAAGCAACACCTCTAGCTTCAATTCTTAGTATTATTTTTGAAACTCTTCTTTCCATTGATTTCACAACAACTATTGATGCTTTAGTTTTTTAGAAGAACTCTATGATATCTCAGTATTCTTTTTTTTAATGCCAACGCTGATATGATGATGATCAAATTGAGCTTCTTTTTATTTACATTAGAAAACAGTGTGTGAAAGTATTATCATTGAACTATTCAGTCATCTTCAATAATTTTTTTCATTATAATAAAAAGCACCAGAGATGTGACTAATTAAATAGCAAATAATTTCAAATTGTAAGCTTTCGTTGTTGTTGTTGTTGTTGTTGTTAGAATGCCATCATTTAGACATAATCTAAAGTACAGAGTGCTTCTCAGCACCTCCATACTCAGCCCTAGAGCTGATGTTTCTGTTCCTAATGTTTTGTTTTGGAAAGAGGAGGGAGAGAAATATAAACAGTCTCAGATTTCTGCATATGACTGGCAAAATAATCCTAACACTGACAGAAATCTGTCCACAGTCAGGGGTAGATCACTCCAGGAAGTACCACATTTCCTATGCATCCTGTTAAGCCAGGTCTTCAAACTGTTTAGGAAATTTGGATTTAGTTAGACCCCATATGATTGAAAAGATAAAGACAAAAATACATTAAAAAGGAAAAAAAACCTTTGACATTTCTTTAAGACAGAATAATGACTGTTTCTACTGTTATTTTTCAGTGGAGTATATGACAAACGAGATTTTGCTATTTGCTAGAAATCCTATTAGTAATTAGGACTTACTTTGCAGATTCAATTTTTCACATGTAGCCGTAGACAGATCAACAGGGCATTTGTATACATCTCCCATTCTGTTCTCTGGAAAGCCACTCCAAGGTGAACCAACCAGTATCCTAGAAACAAGATTTTTAAAATTAGACATAGTATGCATAAATAATAGTTAAAATGTTAAAGATAGCTTCTTAAAGACAAAAATGGCCCCAAACCACTTAAAACACATTTAATTTAATATTTGTTCAGTTACAATTCAATCTGCTTCTTTTCCTCTCAGCTGATCATGACCCTTCATGAATACCTATAATATGGCTAATACCACGCCCTTGAAGGTCTCACCAATGAAGTGCTGTTCAAAAGAAATATAATGAAACCCACAAATGTTAGCCACTATGTAATTTTAAATTTTACAGAATGAACCACATTAAAAAAGTAAAACACAAGAGGTAAATCAGGTTTAATAAAATATTTTATTTAACTCAATATATACAAGCTAGCATGCAGTCAGCATAAAATTTACAAATGAGCTATCTTGATTCTTTTTTCCCTACTAAGTCTTAGAAATTCAGTGCATATTTTATACTTCATCTCAATTGAACAAGTAACATTTCAATTACCCAACAGCCACCTATGTCTTGAGGCTATCATATTGGTCATCATAGTTCTAAAGAATGAAATCACGTTAAAATCCAAGAACAACTAACATTTGTTGAGTCCTTTCTACACCCTAAGCATTGTCATATGTTAATTTATTGGGGCCCAGATGATTTACTAAAATGGGTTTATGCTTATTGTCATTCCCCCCGTCATTACTTAGCAAAAGCACAGAACATATTAAGAAGTTCTAATTATTTATAACAATGTGTGTGTAACTAAAATACAGCATGAAGCTGGCACTCACATCCTTCCTTTGGTTAATTTCACTTCCTTCAGAGCTTCTCCAGGTAGAGAGTATGTCTCCCTGCGAAGCACTCACTTGATGTTTCTGATCACACTGTCTGTGTAACGGTCTGATCTTTAGAGACTGCAGATTTGTTATTCAGCAACTTTTAACTACTAAGGAAATATATCTGAGTCAACATTTTTTTTTCTTGTCAAAATTGGGAAGGATTAGATTATCTGTGAAATTTAAATTCTTTCACAAGCTTTCTGTATAATTTGTTATCAATTAAACATGTGCCTCTGTGCTAAGATGCTATAGTAGATACGAGAAAACTAAGACAGACTCCTTTCCACTAAATGTAGAAAAATAATTTTAAATACATGACAAGTAAAATAACAAGATAAATGAACTAAAAGACATAAGTTAGTTCCCCTGTGGGACATTAACATGTTCAAAAAGTGCAAAAATGGACAATAGGATGGAAGTTTACAGTTCAGCAATAAGCTTCCCCCCTTGTGGATCTTAAAATTATTCTTGCAGAACTTCCCACAATGCTTTAATCTGGTTAACTTTGATTAAGTTTAGAATTAAAAGATTTTTGTTGTTATATGAGCAGATACTATAACATTATTTAGCTTTATTATTCATTATTATTTATTATTCATTATTAATTTAGCTTTATTATTCATTGTTTACAGTCGAGTATGATAATATCAATCGGTTCAAGATTTTTGAAAAAGAAATCTGACTGTTGGATATTAGAATATTCCCATATTCACTTTAGTGGAGGAAACGACTCAGTGCCAGGATCTCAGTGTACATTTAAGCAAATCTGATGCTCTTCAAATTCATAACTGCTTGGAGGAAATTAGGAATCTTACGAAGTCTTCATATAAGAAAGCTCTTTTCTATCTGTACCAGTCTTTAGTCTTTATTCACAGAGGTACTACACAGCAGTCTTGTGATTTTTGTGTGCTGGACACATTTAAAGCATAACAAAGAAGCAAACATGATCGAGCCCTTGCTTTCTTCTCCAACCCTCTGTCTTTCCTGTACTTTCTTGAAATTCCAATATTGCAATCATATGGAGCTTGGCGCCTCTCTAGACCAGATTGTCTCTTGCTCCCAAACTTTCACACTGGTGGTTCTGTCTGGCAATTTCTACTCATCATTTTGGTCTGCTGTTCAACACTCTTTCCTCCAGTAAGTCCCTGTGGCTCTTCCAAATCTAGGGACTGTATCCCCCCACTAGAGATGAATGTTACCTAGGGATCATGTGCCGTAGGACTTAATAACTATGTGTTGAACAAATTAATGAACAATTGTATATTATGATTTAAAGGAACTGTCTTGGTTGAGGAAAAGTTAATTAGAAAATGTTTATTTCTATTCCACTTGAGGAATATTTTGTAATCCAAGTAAAAGTAAAAAAAAAAAAAAAAAAAAAGAAAAAAGTAAATCAAATCGAAATCAATGAAGTCAAAATTATTTTGTCAGTTGTTTCTGATTCGGACTCCATATATCTACCACATATCATAGTTTTGCTTTTTTTTTTTGTCTGCAACAAAAACTGACTGTAGCATCTGTGTAGGGAAAAGTATAGCATCTTATAGCAAAAAACAAAAAACCTATCATAGGAATATGGTTTTGTCCTTTGTCATACTGGAAATTCCTATTAATTACAGCAAGTTTTATATTTCCCAGTGGGAGCAAGACTTTCCATCCATTTTCTTAGTTAATCAGCAAAAAAAGTCTGAAACTATCACCATGCTATGGTTGGAATCACTGATACACAGAGCGGTGAGCAACTTCTTCATGATCAAATGACTGGGGAGGGCTGACTGTGCCTGATACTGAAGCTCGACTTCTGAACATTTCTCTTTCCTTTAAACTGCAAGGAGCCGTAGCATAGCGCTGAGAGTGAGATAACTGTGAGAACAGATGAGCGTGGAACAGCAACCAGAAATGGAGGATGAGGCTACGCCTCTTAGGAGTGAGGCTACAGTAGAGGGTGTAGAGGGGCTGCAGGCTGGGTACCTGCCTTGGCATACTGTGAGAGCATACCCCCACGGAGGGACCTAGGCTGCACTGTTGGCAATGGCAGGCAAGGACACAGCAGTTCATATACTTCCAAGATCTGTAATTCAACTGATTTCCATTATGCACATTTCCATGTGTCCACCCTACAGCCTAAGACAGACATACTGAGAGACAAAAGGTGTTTCTGATCTAAAGTTTAAGTTTCTTGCTCCTCAGAGCCTTCACCAGTAAAGCCACACCCCAGGTTCTCTCTTACTGCCATCAGAAGGTGCACAAAACTCTTTGCATTCAACAGAGGAATATGGAAGCACTCAAAATTCTCTAGAAGAATACAAATAAATACAAATAAATCTTTGAAAGTTTTATGGTATTTTAAGCTCTTAATGCAAGAAAGTAGAAAACACTGGACAACCAGACCATTCTGGTAACTGTTTAACATCAAAGTGTCCTAGTCATACGTGCCTCATTCCCTTACGTATCTGGAAGCACGTTAGAAAGTGGTCTCTCAGTCATATTAATGACTACGGAGACAATTTTAAAGACTACCGCCCACCTCCTTTACTGTAAAGTCTCCAGCAGACAAGTCCTCACTTCCTGCCTGAGGCCTCAGTGAACTCTGGTTCCTGACAACTCACCGTCTTGAGGACAACCTATGACATCACCCACACGGCTACTCCCAGGGAATTGAGACATTCTTAAATTAATCAGACAGGAAGTTTGGGAGGCTGTTATATTTATCCATAAAACCATATAATCATTTGTAGCAGGAAGAGGACACCAGGACAGAATGTTATCAATGATACATTGGTGGACAAACCTTGTCAAAATATGGCAAAACTTTGAAGACAAAAGAGCCACCTGAATAGTTGTATGTGCTGATTCTCTGGTACAAAACAAACTCCCAAGATACAGACTTTTTTTTTTCCTACAGCGAAACTGGGAATTCTTCCAAGACTACTTTAAATAACACTGTTCAATTATCTTGTGGGAAAATAGTGATTATGAAGACTTCCAAAGCATAGCCAATTTGCCCATCTCCAGTGGAATTCAAAACACTTTAGTTAGTAAACAGTATTTAGAGTGCTGTAGGTAGGTAGGTTCTACACCCACAATTCAGGAGCTTTTATAAATATCTCCCTTTGGTCTGTGAGTCTGTATACTCTCCAAATGTTCCTTCAGTACTAGGCCTTTTTCTAGAGATTACTGAGAGATGTACTTAAAATAGTATGGCAAAATATTTTGTTCAGTTCAATTAAACAAATATTTATTGAGCTCCTATGAGGTTGACATGTTTCATATCTCCAGGGGACACCACTGTCTTGTGAACTATGTTCCCTGGCTTGGTGCAGTATACAACCTGTGAGGCTGTACAGAGTGGATAGACTTCCTAGGAGCCACACTTGATTCTAGGTATTGGGGATACATTATTGAATAAATCACTAAAAACTTCTGACTTTGGAGCTTACATTCTAGTGAAAGAAGACATACAATAAATCTTGTAAGTAAAACATATGAATCTGGTATGAATCAGTTCTTTAGAGGAAAAATGAGCAAGATAAAGTTAGGTGTAGAGGCTGGAGCATGGTGTAACCTTTATGCGAATACTCAGAAAAATGAGGTGATATTTAAATCAAGACTTGAAGGTGTTGAAAGAATGAGCCATGAGACTCTGGTAGAAGCATAACCAGGGCATGGGAACAAGTGCGAAAGCCCTGCGGCCAGGACAGAGTGCAGCCGGGGGAAGTGGTAGTTGAGGTCAAGCTGACAATGTAGCCAGATCAGACAGAGACAGGAATGGGCTTTGAAAGCTTCAGCTTTTTCTCTGAGTTAAGTGAGAAAGCTTTTGGAGAGTTTTGTGTAGTCAGATGATCTGACCTACTGCAGGGATTCTGAAGGCTGTTTTGTTGAAATGATTATCCTGGAGCAAAGGTGACACAAGTGAAGCACTTAGACAGTAACTTCAGTAAGCTAGGCAAGAGAGGACGGAGGGCTCCTAGGAAGCAGAGCACAGTTGGTGAGTTGCGGAGAGGTATTCTAATAAGGTGAATTATGAAGGGGGTGGGGTGGCCAGCAGGATGTCTGAGGGGCCCGTCCTTGAATCAACAGTTCAGAGTAAGTAGGTAAGCAAATAAACAGGGAAAGTATGAAAGCAAAAGGAAGGAAAGAAGGAATGAAGGAAAGAAGGAAGGGAAGGAGGGAGGGAGGGAGGGAAAAAGGAAGGAAGGAAGGAAGGAAGGAAGGAAGGAAGGAAGGAAGGAAGGAAGGAAGGAAGGATGAGTCAGGTATGATCTCATGGTTGAAAAACACCACATTGCAGAATTCAAAGCCCATGAGGCAGGATCTTCCTGCTAGGTGCTTTAGGTGGTTGTCTTATCAGTGATAAAAATTGAAATAGCAACAACACTAATTATATTGCTGTTTATAAAGCATTTTTTATGGAGACCCTGTCCTTTGATTCTTAAAAATACTCTGAGATGGTTATAACTACTTCTGTTTTCATAAAAATAAATTAATCTAAGTATCAAAGTAGTGGGGATTTGTTCCAAATCCCTGAATCTTTCTGTCAGATATGGTATGATCAAAATATATGGTAACCATTTAAATTTTTAAACATTTATTGCAGTAAAAGACATTGTCACTAATCCTCCTTAAAAAAAAATATTCTCCCTTGCTTCAAACACACTTATCCCATCATTCTTGCTATTTTCTGAAGCAGCTCTAGAAGTGCCCTTTTGGGAGCGTTTTTACGAAGTGTGATCAAAAACAAACCAAGTGCCACTGCCAATTGCCATCCAACAGAAAGCAAGGCTGGGGCCAGGGATACAGCTCAGCGGTACAGCACCTGCCTGACGAGTGTGAGGTACTGGATTCAATTCCCTAAGTACAAAAAAAACAAAAACAAAAAACAAAAAAAAAAGGAAGGAAAAAGAAAAGTAGGCTAGTTAAAACATCATGGTATGCCCTCACCTACCTTATTCACCAGATCTGGCATCATTTGACTTCTGGCCCTTTCTCTAAGTCAAAATGATCATATAGGTAAATATTTTTAAACCATTCAGGACATGGAGGCAGCCATGACCGCACAACTGAAGGCATGAAAGCCTTATTTATCAAAGGCCACAAAGGCGGATGGCGATCTCCATCCTTGCCCAGCAACACTGAGCAATAAAGCCAGGGACAGAATGAGAGGCTGAATTGTGTGTAACAGAAATTTTAATTCAAAATTCTGAAAGCTTATTTTGCTTTATGAAGCTGATGCTAAAATGTAGACACTTATTTATAAATGTTAATTATATCCAGCAGTCTCTTCCTTGAATACTTATAAAAATTATACCCATTATGAACAACTTATCTCTACTTCTCATTAATTTACCCCATCTTGATTGCTTATAAGTTCTATGTAAACTTAGGCAAACTATCTAAACTTTTTCAGCCTCATCTCTCTCATTTATAAAAGAAGTAATACTTTCTCATATCACCTAGCATCATTATAAGCATTGTGCATTTGGTAAAGACACAGTGCTCGTACATATCAAACATCGTCATTGCCAAAGTAGCAAATGACATAATCGTTGATGTTTATAAAATTGAACATTTTTTATTATTTGTTTTACTCAAAATTCTCTTTCAGGAATATTTGTGCAAAACAAATTATGACATTTATAGTATGCAAAGCGCTTTGTTAAACTTTTTCTTAATTAAAAAGGTAACACTATAAGCCCATATACCAATGGGTTTTTTTAAAAAATTTTGCTATGACACATTTATTTTACTTCCTTTATTTTCATAGACAAAGTTATTTTTTTTTATTTTATGGAAAAAAGTAAAACAAAATTTCATAACATAATAATAGGAGAATAACCATAGCTAAAGCATCACATACTGTTATCTCTAAAGCAGTTACTCAGAGTACAAGATATAGGCATAAAAAATTCTCCAATCATTGCACGAGTTGTTACGGGGACGAGAAAACACATTTCTTCAAATGGAAATACCCCTAATTCTCAATCAGTCCTCAGCATGACACAGTGTTTGCAGTTTTCAGTGGCTTTCGAGTCATATAATGAGCTCAGCTCGTTTTGGGGACGGGCCTTTAGATTTCGCAAACTTACCACAGCTCCAGGAAATGATTTGAATCGTAGCTCAATCGTTTGTAGACCGTTTGTGATAAGGATTGCATCATCTACATTTGAACATCCTGTGTGTAAAATGAGACCTCTGACACAGAATGGTCCTCTGCCACTTGCACTGGAAACAGAACCCAGCTTTCCTAACAATCAGGGGGCTGCACTGGTGCTCTGCTTGGAGGTCATCTTGCTTTTAAAATTATCCAGCTTACTTGAGACTGTTAAAAAGGCTCAAGAATTATCAAAGATATGTCACCATTGTTAGAGAAGTTTACAGTGTAATAAAATCTACTAAAACCAGTCAGAGAGTCTAGATTATTTTGTTAAAATCCAGTAGATCCTGATGTAAAATAGGTGCTATAAATTGAGTTGTCAGGGGGAAGGGATGGGCTGAGAGATGGGAGTCAGGGCTCAAAGAGGCAAATCACAAAGAAAACCAAAGTAAACAAAGGCAAAAGGCAGCAAAGTCTCAACTTCAGAACAAAAAACAAGAGCATATGTGTGAGTGTGTATGCACACAAGCACTAGCATTTTTACATGTGCGTGTGCTATATGATACACTCAAGGGAAAAAGACTCAGTTTGTAAAAGGAATTCATAACAGTTTCTATGCCCCAAGTTAACTTGATTAGTATCAGAAGGAAATCGAATGTTTAAACAGTCCTTTGCACATCTGCTACTTCCATAACGTCTGTGCGACTGTCATAAATTAGGAGTAGGGAAGGGCACAGTGCCAATTGTCAAAACAAATAGCAATTCTGCATTCCAAATTTCACTTTATTTTCCTTGAGAGCAGTGAAAGCTGCCTGTCCTCACTGTGGCCCATTCTAGTACCCGCGTGGCATCGCCCACTCACTTGGACAGTGGACTCAGCTCTGCCCTCTGTCGCACACTGGCAGGATGGGACTAGTGACATGGGGAAACCTTTGCCCTCAAATGCCCCAGCCCTCGGAAAGAGAAAATGAGCACTTAATACTAAGTTAATGTGGATAGAGACACTAAATGAACACAAGCGCCATTGATCACAAGGAGCTGGCACTCAGTTATACGATCAGTACTGTGTGTGGCTGCCTACTCTGCTTAGAAATCTTCCTCATTGACAGCTCCATGCTCCCTAAAGTCACAGTCGATGTTTTGTACTTTCTGCACCTCACATAGTCCCAGTCCACAGTGAATTAGATTATGCTCATGGTTTGATCTCTTTTGTTTCTTCAAAAGAACGCAAACAAGCTCATCACCAGACTAGTTTTCGTTCTTCCCTGCTTCTCCTCCCCAAGTGGTTCAGCTCCCCCAGGACAGGTAGGTGCCCTCCCATCTCCTCCCTGTGTGCTCAGGAAGCATCTACCAGCTGGTGGACAGGCCGGAGGAAAGGCCTTAATGTCACTTCTTATCAGAAAACCTCCACACTAAAATGCATAGTGCTAACATGGTCAGTGAAAGAGTACAGTTGTGTCTGCCAATAACCCTTTTCCTGCACAGACACGTGTCTTGGGGAAACTCTGAGCAGGCCAGTGTGGCCTTAGAAATGCCTGGGCACCTTGGTCTTGACATCAACCTGTTAGCCTCAGACTCTCACTATAAACTGCTCACAGATTTACCTTTCAACAAGATTTTGAATGCTTAGTGAGAAACCTGGGGAACAAAAGGAGAAATGGCTCCCTCTTACTTTCCCAAGACTATCTGACATGTTCCTGTTAAGAGTTTGAAGCTTTAAGTCTCACTCAACTTTCAGTCAGAAATCGGCCAGTAGTTGAATTTCCTTATGGCCATGATATCGCCTATCATCTCTAACAAACACTATCAAGAGCAAATTATTTGGAGTAGGACTTTCATTCAGTCATCCAATAAATAATTATTATTCCTTATTTACAGCCAGGTAACACCAGGCCTTTGGGGGACACATTTGCAAATAAAACGATGTCCCTATACTCAGAGACAAGGATAGAAGACACATAGTGAACATATGAACAAAAACCATTTCAAATAGTAATAAGTTGAAGATAGAAAATAAATCTGCATCTAAGGCTGGTGGGTAACCAAGAGGAGTGATGAAGTGTTACATACAGATATATATGCTCTGCAAGGCCCGTGAGGAGCAGGTATCTAAGCTGAGACTGAATGATGAGCACCAGCTGGCCCATAAAGGTCTTGGGGCGGGAAGGATCCCAGACAGGGGAGAAGGACATGCAGAAGCTTTGAGGCAAGAATGAGCTTGGAGTGCTCAAGAAACATAAAAAACACAGTTCAGGAAACACAGGACACAAGGAGAAAGGGTAGAAGATGATGTAGCATGGAAGGGCTGGTCTTTGATCATGAAGGAATTTTAAATATTTAAAATATAAATATAAATTTAAATATAAAATTTAAGGGATTTTAAATTATTCTAAATAAAATGGAAACCACAGAAGAGCTTATTCTAGGGGTTAAGTCACACAAGTTATAGAGAGGAGAGTAAATTAAAGGCAAGCAGGAAGGAAGCAATAGGTTGAGAAGCTATTACAGTGATATCTGTAAGAATGAGCTAGTGTTGGGTCCCTTAGGATGGAAGCAGGACAGATAGTAGAGGAAGGGGAAGACAGCATCCTGTGATGAATCAACAGGATTGGCTTTTGGATAAGACATAGGAAAGGAGAAAGAGGAGGGTCAAGGCTTTTTGGTCTCATCGGATGGTGCAGAAAATCGAATATTTGTATACTTTCAGTTACATTTGGTACGTCGGGTAGGCATTAAAGTGGAGATGTTGAGCAGATTATTTGATGTAAGGGTCTACAGGAAAGAATCAAGGCTGGATATATAAAATTGTGGACTATGAGCGACTTCATCTGCTAAATTCCAAGGTCAAAACACTTTCTTCCTAGCCTTCTTACTACATTATGGGTATCAAAGCAAAATTTGATACTGGACAGAGATAAAACTCTCTCAAACTCTCTCAAAAATGTTACAGTAATTTCTAAACTTTGAGTTTTCAACCAGCCTGTTCTTATCCTTTCAGATTACTGACAACACTGCGTTATTATATTACTAAATGTTCATCTTTAGCCTGTTCATATCCAAGTAAATCTACCTCATGATTCACCTCCTCCAAGATGGCTTCTGAGATGCCCTGCTCTTGGGCATAATAATTTCACTTGTGTCCTCATCCTACAGACTGACATGCTCCAACATGCAAACATATTGGATTTAAAGTATTTTATTTCAGTTGTTTGAAACATCAAACATAAATTTACACACAAAAATTCATATTATATCTCATATTTGTGAAGCCAAAAGCAGTCCACTTAATCACTGGGAAGTGTTCTAGAGGGTGGGAATCAGACACTGAAAGTCCAGAGTGAGTAAGGACAGTTTGGAACCTTCTGCTGACATGGGGATAAGGTTCTGTTTACAACACCCCTATTGCTTCATTTGGGCAGCAACTTGAGCACAGAAGACACTGTAGTTCTTCTAAATACAGTGTTCAGAGTCATCTAATTTGTCTGAGTTTATTTGTATTGCCATAATGGGAAATAAAACCTATGGTTTTAAAATGTAACCCTTATCCAGCATTACAAGACTGGGAAGCACTCTGGGGCAAAGATAAAAGTGGTAAATACATGAGGGAAAGGCAGCTTTGTAAATTTTGTGTGGATGCTTGTGAGGTCCCATTCCCCTGTAGCATGGGGACATCTAACTTTGAATCAACCCAGTGGACCAAGCCTTGCTTAAGCAGACAATTTAAGGAGCAATTCTATCATCCAATAATGACCTTAAAATAGCATTACTAGGTGATTATTTCAAAAGTTCCATGAATATCAGTTTACAGAATAAAAATTGAAGGCCAATATCTATCATCTATTTTCTATCTAGCCCTCTAACATCGATTTAAGCTGGTATTATAAATTTGCTATTAGAGAAATCTATTAGAGAAAGTTTACTGAACAAGTGTTTGTTTTAAAAACGACCATTATATTCCACTGATAAATATGTGATTGCTAAATGTCAAAGAATGATCCTTCAATTAGAAATATTTGGGAGCAATCTATTAATAGTATAATCATGTACCCATTAAATAAGTAATTGATGTCAAAATTAAATTTATATACTATTGTTATTGAAATCATAAAGAAGAGAGTATTCTTACCAGTTGCCTTTTGGATTTATAAACTGCTGCACTGAATAGCCAAACTGTTCACTTGAAGGACCGGAAAATATTTTTGCTTCTGAGAGACCAACATTGTATGCCAAACAACAATTTAAAAAACCTATTAGGAAAAAATGAAAACACAATCCATATTTACAATTTGCAAATGTAAATGTATAATATAATTGTCAAAGGCCAATTAAAAAACTTTTTGGGCCTGATAATTATTCTCATCAGTATTTAACAAGAATTAATAGTAACTGTGTCTAAAGTTTTTATTTGGGGTCCTGGAATTATGCTAGATACTGCTAATTCATAGAAATCTATCTCCCATAGCAAATGGGTTACTATTATTATCTTTATTTTGCTCAGATTTCTGAGGTTGGAGGTTAGTCCATCTCACCTGGAGAGCATTAAGGAGAAGGGCAGGGTTTGAACACATGACTGATCAAGATTCTGGGCTCTCAAATGACTACACTACCTTTAAGGAACCTTAAGTAACCCAAGTTCTACTTTTCCTTGCTAACACAGCAAGACTCTTAAGCCACCCAAGTTCAGAGTCTAAGGGATACATTCTATTTCCTCTAGATTCCATTGTAGATCTTGACATGGTCTCTATATGAAATTTATGTTGAAAAAGGCAGTGATGGCCATATCAAAGGAGTAGAAAATCATAGCTCTTTGGAAATTATATTATTTTCTTTCAGAAGAGATCATTTTGGAGGATAAGAATGTAGGTAAAGGTGTCATTTTTTTTTTTTATTCCAGGGTAAATGGGAACAGTAGTTTTTCTTTCTGATGCTTCTTTCTGAATTGTCAAAAAAAGACAATCATTAGAAAAACTATAACAAAGACCAAAGAAGATAATGCCTTGGTAGACTTTTTTGAAAATGCTTGTTTCTGAGGAAAAAGGAAAGAGGAGAAGGAGCAAGGCTGGTTACACTTCCTCTTTGACACTGATAACATTAAGATAACTCTCCTCATTCTGTAGGAGAGTTTCATGGTGATGAATGCTTCCTGTACAGATGGAAATATTCTGCATGTTGTTCAGGATATGTATTTATCTTTGCAGACCCGGAAGCCAGTGAACTCTTTAAAATGAGCATCAAAGTTTCATTAATATGTGTTTTTACTAAGGAATGCCCCACTTTCTTGGTAGCACTGAAAGCACACAGCACTTCATAAGTCTATTGTTCCAGGGACTGGAAGGCAGAAAAAAATGCCCTGTTATTCGTTGTGCCTCCGTGCTTCTGGGAACTGATGCTGAAGAGTGCTCCAAAGGATAAATGAAGTCAGTCATGAAGCTTTAGGGATTTAAGGTAGGCAACATGCGTGTCTAAGTGTCAAAATCAATCTACTGGGGATCTGCTCACTAAAGAAAATTCAGCTCATTATTTCTTAGACTTATGTGCTGCCAGGAAGAGAATTATATACATTAAGTTTGAAATATTTTGAAACAAAACCTATACAGCTCAACATTTGCAAATTTCATCCTTAACGTCCACTTTTTCACAGGTATCACTGCTCCTTTATATTTCTGAAGAGATAAAATGCACAGCAAATTAAATGGAAAACCAGAACTTGCATTCAGAAAACTGGTGTTTCAAATCAACATTATTTGAATGTTTACCAGTTGTCAAATATACCAGCAAAAGCTTGAAAAGATGATGTCAAACTGTTCCTGCTTTTAAAATAGCCACTGCTAAAGTCAACTCCACTTATAACACAGTGGAGCTTTGACCTACATGCCTAAGTGCAGGATAGGGATGGGCCGTGAAAAGACACTCTGTGACTATCGATGGAGATAATGCAAAAGCAGGACCCATAGAGTCTGCTTAGCAAAGGCAACAAGAAGCCAGCCTTTCTAGATGGCCCTGTCTCACTAAAAAGAAACATTCTTTCTATTTCTAACAAAAATAGAAAGCATTGTAAGGATGGCAGATGATATAAGGACCCTTACAGAAGCCAGCCCAGTACCGCCTCTGTATGACCAGGACAGGAAAGTCATTTCATTTCATCTTTGTCTCGTTTTGTTGGAGTATGCTTTTAACAAAATAAAACACA
The DNA here is from genome assembly GCA_004363535.1 of Dasyprocta punctata. NCBI lineage: Eukaryota > Metazoa > Chordata > Mammalia > Rodentia > Dasyproctidae > Dasyprocta > Dasyprocta punctata. Next base: position 85,536 of record RJWM01002056.1, on the reverse strand, counting down.
AACATTTAAAAAAAAATCACTAATGAGGGAAGGAATAGATTCGACATATATGAAATGACTTCCATCTCCCACAAATAATTAGTCCTTGGCAAATAATGGAATGGTGTGGAACTGTGGCGTTCATTTCATCATCTAGCAGCTATATTTTAACTTCATATTAGTCACGCCTCACTTAATGACATGTGTTTTGAGAAATATATCATTAGGCAATTTGTTACTGTACAAATGCTATCGAGTATACTGAAAGAATCTATAATGGCTATGACATCCCTGGGTGATATAATATTATGTGACCTCCACCATATATGTGGTCCATTGTTGACCAAATGTCTTTATGCAGTATATGTGGACAGTATATGTGTATTGTTTTAGATGCATATGTATTTATTGTTATCAATCTACATATAAGGAGATGAGTTTATTTTATCACCTAGCAGTCTAATTGTATTATATATGCATATATATCTGCATATATATATACACATATGCAGATATATATGTGTACATGTAGGTATACACATATGCACAATATTATTAACAATGTGAAAATGATCATCATTTTTCTACTTCAAATACTTCATGGTCTTGCTAGGGCACTGAAAATAAAACCCAGTTTCCTTCTGACAGTTTCAAAGGTCCTTCGTGATCTGGTGCTTGTGGCGCATCCTGGTCTCACTTTCCTCCACTCCCCTCCTTGCTCACTCTGTTCCAGCCACACTCACTTCCCTTTTGTCCCTGGGACACACTCAGTTCATTCTGCTCGTGGCATTTGTAGCTGCCTATTCCACTGTCTACCACATTCTCCAACTCATCAGTTGGCACCGACTCACCACGCAGGTCCTTGCTCAAATAGATCTCTGCTCTGTTTACAGAGACCTCCTTGAGCCCTCTATCTAGGATCAGTACTCCTTCCCTATACTATTATCATAACTGTTATCATCTGATATTATCTCATATATCTATAATGTTTTGTATCTGTTGTTGCCTGCTAAAATCCAAGTTCCTTGAGAGAAGAAGGATAATATAAATAAAATAAACTGCACTTTAATCTATGTTCCTCAATAATGATCTGGTATATAGAGAATATTGGGGATGGAAAAAAATCACACAGAGACTAATATATGTCAAATTAATGCAAGAGCAATTAAATTGGATATATCTCTTCCTTATATTTTTCCCTTTGTACTGGAATGAATACCCGAGTTTGTATCCTAATACTTATTAACACTTAAATCTTCTTGGCAATGTAGGAAACATCCTGACTCCTTTGATATCCAGCATAACCCTGTGCAACAGTAAACTTTAGCTATTATTACTATCAATTTACAAATAAGAAAACTGGAACTCATGAAGTTTAAATGTCTTTTTTCATCACTGTTACACAATTAGTGTCTGAACTCTTAGTCTTGGTTCAACATTTCCAATTTTATTATTGAGCATTTCTATTCATGAATGATTTGCTCATTTCCTTACAGGTCATTCATTCCCATTCCTTCATTCCACTGATCTTAAAATTCTTTTTTCCTCCTATTTAAATCTTTCAATCAAAACCTTGTTTTATTAGTTAAAACTAGATGATCTCAATTCACAGACTATTTCTCTTAAAAATACATTTACAATACAATATCCATATCATTCTACACTTGGCATTTGGTATCTGATCATTTTATATAAATTTAATAATTTTATATATAGTACTAACACAATGTCTATTTCTTCTTTGTAATCTCAATGGTTGTAACATGTTTCTAAGTCTTCTGTCAAAACCTAAATGGGTTATACAGAGATTAAGAACTGCTTTGTCCATTTCATTTACTCCATTCCATCTGTACCCACATTTCTGTAAGTACTAACAAGTGAACCATGCAACGAATAGATCCTTTGTGCAAGAAATTTTTTTAGGTCCCGAGGATATAGCAAATAAACAAAATGGACAATACCTCTACTCATTCTGCTGATTTGACTAAAAGTCAAATTATATCTTAATATGCTGCGTAAAAATACAGAGAGGTATACTAAACTGAGTCAGAAGTTGAGATCGGGGTAAATTTGGTTGAAGGCTTCACAGAAGATGTGGAAATTGATCTGAATATTGAAGAATAAGTTGGAATTCTCAAACTTAGAGGGAGGCAAAATTCATTCCAGGGTCAAAGAGCTTCACATTAAGCAAGCACAGAGGAATAAGAGAACAGTATGGGAATGGTGAAATGTTTGGCCTTAGAATGTTGCCAATTGCTTCATTAACGGAAACATTTCCAGATTTATATTAGGTACAGTGAGTCTCAAACATATTTGAACTTTTTCCACCTGGGAGCATATTATTATTCAGAATGTAAATCTTCCTTCTTTGTTCTTGAGTGATGCCTGTGAGTATAATAATAGTATAGCAGACTCAAAGTATTTATCAAAGGTGACCTTGTAACACATTTATTGACAGTAACCAGGCCAAAGTATTACAGTAAATTTCACCAAACCTTAATACAAATATAAACATTGTGTCTCCTGCAGTATTAATTAGTTTCCTCTGCTTTCACAACCAAAAGTGAATACTGTTTCATCCTGGATTTTCAACTGGCTTTTTGCCATTTTAATATCCACACATAAGCTCGATAGTTAAACACAAATTAATAAATGCAGATTTCTTCAACTCATTTAAAAATTTTAATGAAAATAAAATATAAAAATTATATTCAAAATAGAAGAAAAATACAAAGTATTAACATAGCGAACAGTACAATCGTGTATTTTATTTTGCTGCTCTTAAATTTTTCTTTAGTGCATTATATATATACACACAATATATAGGAATCAAAATACATATAAGTAAAAAAAAGCAAATTACTTCTGCTATCTAGACTAGCAGGACTATACATATAGCTTCAAATTAATTTGCAATATTTCATCTTATCTCACCCATGAAGATATCCTTTATAATAGTATAAAGGGAAACAATGTCCCATTAGTAAGATTTGACTCAATTTCATTTGCTAAGCATATACAAAAATCTGAATCTCTACATTTATGCCTATACATATAACAGAGTAATGGTTAGAAGTGTCCTTCATTTCAATATCTTAAATAAGCACATAGTAATATTTCAATTCCATGAAAGTCTTTTCAGTTACAGCTAGAAAGTGGCAAGAATGACAGGATAAGTGTGTTCAGAGCAAAGGAGAGTATTTTGGGGGGAACAATGCCAATGTATATTTTTCAATATAATACACTTTTAAAAATTTAAACACTCGCCATATGTTTCAGTCACACTTATATAGTGAGGAACATTGAATGATGAAGTAATATCACCCACCAGGACAAAGAAAGGTTTGCGGACTGCTGCTACAAAATAGCAGAGTCACCAAGCTCATTGCTTTTTTCCTGTAATGCAACCCATTATTTGTGCATGTGTCTATCTAGGCCCCTTCATGCAACCACTACCAGACCACAGAGGCCAAAAGGAACCAACATGAGTGCAGTCTGCTGTTCTGTGTGTTGTGAAGTCCTTTTTCTCAGGACACAGTAACAGGCTAATGTAGTAGCTTGTACACAGGGCAAAGCCAAATGCCAAATTTGACAAAGTAGAGAACAAACTCCATAGTCACAAAGTTGGAAGCCAAATGATAGTGAAAATGTACCACTTCCTAGAAGTGTACAGAAGTCTCAAAGTACACTGAGTTTTCTTACAGGGATATGAATCTTATCTCAATTTTAAGAGACAGAGAGACAGACTCTAACTGACATCTCACGAGTAGTATTCTGCTTCATGATCTGTGGCTTTTTTTTTTAAAGAATATGAATATATTCTTATTTGACACTCAGTGTTCGTATCAAAGGATTATGAATTTTTCTTTCATGGCCAGAAATATATTGACCTTTCACGTATTGTTTACACTAAGGGGATAAAATGAACTGAATTAGGTCTCCCTCAAAATTCATATATTGGAGTCTTAATTCCTAATATGACTGTATTTAGAGACATAGGCTCCAAGGAAGTAAGTAGGATTAGATGAGACAATCACAGTGGAGCCCTAATCCAACATGATCAATGTCCTTATAAAGAAGAGAAAGAGAAGCATCATTCTCACCCAGCACATGACCAAGGAGAGGCCATGAGAGGATGGAGAGAGAAGGTGGCCATCTATAAACCAGCAAGAGAGTCTCCAGTAGAAACCAATCCTGAAAGACAGCACCTTTATCTCCGACTATTGACCTCCATAACTACAAGATATATATTTACATTGTTTAAATCACCCCATCTAGGGTATTGCATTACAGCAGCTTAAACAAACTAATGGGGAAAATCAGATTATAAGAGAAAATTCAATTTACTATTTTACATTCTGTCAATACACAATGTACATAGATAAACATAGATAAACTAGTGAGACACACACTAGTTCCACTTGTATCATTTAAGGCTCATATTTTATGTGAAAAAAATCCAAATTGTGTGTGTTTTAGACAAGGCAACTTCATTGACTCCTGTCCTATGTGACTAGGTCATTTCAAGGCCTTGTTCTGTTTCAAAAATTCAACCTGAAGACAATAAACACCTCACAAAGTTCAGTGTCATTGTTTCTTCCATCCATTTACTATGACTTAATGCCTCTTAAGAACTCAATAGATTCTCTTCTTTTTCAAAGGGATGCTAGAGGCCGAGCTCCATCTGGCAGACTCACTGTCTCAGGGCTGAGAGGGAAACAGTGAAATACAGGAGAAAGAATGTTGGCCCAAGAATCGCTAGGACAACTATTAGCAACATCGTTTCTTAAATTCACTTTATATTTTTCCACTTCTTCCTAAATTCCTTTTGTGTGAAAGAAGAAATTCCTCTCTATCCCTCCCTCACCAAAAAAAAATAACAATAGCTATTGACTAACTTATCGGGTAACAAGTTATTATTTCACAAGTCTTGAGGCAATATATGGAGAAAAACAGATATAACTAAAATTAGCATTCTATTATATTTCTCATCACAGGACACTTCTCTCTAAAGGTCTGGTTGGGAGCCTTCCCTGACCATCTGAGTCTGTACACACCTTTCTTCAGGCTCCCTTGATACTTCCTCTGCATCTCCTACCATAGCATACTGCCTGGAAATGCTACTGGCCCACCCTTGCGTATAAGTTTGACCTCAACAGTTGCATGATCACCCCTCCCCTACCTCTCTTCCTAAGGCTCTTCAGCTCAGTCAATTGGAGTCCTAGCTCTTCTTTAAACACACTCTGACCCCAATCTTTTATGGTTATTTTGCCTGTTTGGAATACTCTTTTCCCAGAAAGCTGTGTAGTCATTCTCACTACCTTTTGGTTTCTTTCACACACAAACTGAGCAATGTTGTCGCTCACTCCCTGTAGTAGGCAGACTGTAGAGCACCATCCACTGACCCCAATCTGCTCAGCCTCTTGCCCTTATGTGAGGACAGGAACCATAGATTTGGAGATACAGAAATCAAAATCAAATGTCACGATAGCACTTCCTTAATTACATTACACCAGAACGTAACACAGAAAACCTTAACTTCCATCTTGCTGACAGATGTTCTTCCTTACTGACCTTGACCAAGCAAAGAGGTTCCCAGGGCAAGGAGCTGAGGGCAGCTTCAGGCAGAGAGCCGGAGGAGTGAAGGCCCCAGCCAAACAGCCCTTGAGAAAATGGATTCTATCAAGAATCAGAGTCAGCAGGAAAGTGAGTCAGTCGGGCACTCAGCTCAGTTCCCAGCATTGGCTGACGCCTTGATCATAGGTTTGTAAGATACAGAAGTAGAGGACCCCCAAACAAGCCATGTTCAGACTCCTGACCCTCAGCAACTGTGAGATAAGTGTGTATTATTTTATGCCAGTACATGCGTGGCTATTTGTCATTCAGCAGTATATCACTAATACAGAACACTACATAAAACATCTGTACCCCCAAATTTGGCATTTTTTCTCCTCTACTCTACTTTATTTTTCCTAATAGACCATCACTACCTTATGTCATATAGTCATTATTTTATTGTCTGCTTCCTCAATAATATTTATGGGGAAGGTCCAAGTTTTGTAGGGACTGAAGCTTCAGGAATACAAGAAAGACAGGTTCTCTAAAGGGAAAAATTGTTGAACAAATTCAGGTGTAAAATTAAATATTTATTAGGAATGAACAAAGCAATCCTAGCAAATTTAATATTGTTTAAAAACTGACAAATTCAAATATTGCAAATATTTCACTGACTGCCTGAAACGCTCCTGTAAGACTCTTTTTCCTGCAGTTTCCAGCTCTGCATCTTTTGCTCATTGCTTCACATCACAACCCTTTAATAAAAGCAAATTCTTTAAAGATAGTAAGAGGATTTCTTTCTTCTGCCATAACAAGATGTATTTTATAGTTAAGGAACATTCCTTTTATTTCCATACATGTTCATTGGTAACGTCATGTAAATGTTTAGGACTTTTCTAATTTCATAAAGGAGTTATAATATTTTAAGGCACCTCACGTTTTACAGTGACTAATCCAGAAACTCTGACCAGGTGAAATTTATTAGTTTGCTGCTGATTTCCTTATTGTTGAAGTATATTATACTAGGGTTGAAAAGAGCCAGGGACTTTAAATTTTGTTTATTTAACAGAATATTAGGGTATAAGCACATGGAAAGGAGCCCACACTTGTTTCCTGGGAAATCTACTTTCATCCCTAAAAGTAGGGTCTGGGTGTATTTTCTTAATTACCATATTGCTCTGTAATCATAATAGTGCCTTGCACAATGATAGCAAAATAATAATTATACTTAATAATTATTCAAAGCAGATACACTCATTATTTCCATTTCACCAAATAGAATGTTATGTATAAAATGGGACAACATTGAAGTCCAGTTTAACTAGTAAATAACTCCATAGAATTCTGGGTAGGTTGGTTCAAAAGAAGCTATATAAATATAGGCTACTGAGCAGATATACAGACAGATAGATTAATAGATATATGAGCAAATATATAAAGTGTATTTATATACATAATGTAAATGCACATATTACTATATACTGCATATTTACATGTGTACATATGTATATGAAAATATGCACATAATGTAGTTTCTGCTTAGAATTTTAGAAAACACTTCACATTTTCTTTTTCATCTGCTATAGTAGAGCTCTAAAAAGAAAATCAATTATATTTGGTGGTGATGGAGTAGCTGAAGTATGCCAGAGGTAGAAGTACAGAAATTTTTAACTACCAAAAAAAAATCTAATTACACAGCAAGAGTAAGAGTATATGGTAGTGTCCAAGAGTTATATACATAATTTTCCATTTAGATTTTTAGAGAATATTTAATACTGTTTCTTTTTGTTAACACATGATTGGGATATACAGTAATCATGTTCATTTTGGGGAGTCCATACATATACATATCACATCTTGATCATTTAATACTTTGTATCTAGCTACAGGACAACCATAAAAAGAAGATTGTATTTGAGGTAGGAAAGGATGGCAGAAGTTTGCTAGAGAAAGAAGTATAGTCTTTTTTAACTGAAAAATTCACTTATTGAGCAAGGACAACAGTATATAGTAGTAGCGTCTAAGCCTCTGAGGTTTGAATAGCTCTGTGCGTTTGGCAAGCTCCTCATTCTACATAAGCCACCGCTTTATCTGCTGTAAATTGGATATGACATATATGCCTACCTCATTGTCATCATATAATGCATATGAAACTTTCAACCAAGCACCTAACAAATGATAGGCACTTCATAAAGTTAGTTTGCTTTTACTCAATATCATTATGCATTACTGAGTCTTGAGACACTTAATAAATCATATCAACTCAGGATCCCACTTTCACCACTAACATAAAAAGCATATCCTAAATAGATTTCTATTTAGGCTTCCAGATGACATGTTGCTGCATTCTGCTGAGGCACATAAAAACCCTAACCATAAAAACTAAGAAAATACTATCAGTTCATGGACACTACAGGAAGCCACACTAACAGGAAGTGGAGTTACTCAGATCCTGATTCTGCAACTAAGCAAACAGGCTTCTAATGCTACAGCACAGCTAATCATTACTCAGGGTATATATGACAACAGGAAGTGGTCATAGGTCACATTGGATCTTTCAAACACATACATAGTAGCAGGAAATCTCATTGTCAATAGCATTGTCTTTGTACTGGAAGGACAAGAATGCAGGTAGAAAATATATTGTCCAGCCAAAAGCCCCTAAACTTACAAATTAGAGCCTGAAATGACCACACACCAAGTATAGATTTCAGTTTTCCACTGTCTGGCTTACAGCTATTACATTTTTTAAAAAGTTAGTGCACAATCAAAAGCACAAAATGATACATACAATTGCTTTTGACTGCAGCAGCACAACACTCCCTCTTGCTTTTATTAAGAAGGAAAAATGCAACTATTTTAAAGAAAGTCTTTAAGTATCAAACTATATTCAATAGATCGAATTGCTACCATTCCTCCTCTATAGGTAATGTTAGAAAGGGAAAGGTGTTTCCTGGAAAGAAACTGCCTCAGATCTTCCAGTTCTCCCACAACCTGACCTTTTGCAGGCATGATAGGCACTCCATCATTTAAAAAGACCTTTCTACTTAGTAAGTAAATGGTAATAAAAGTGGATGAATACCAAGTATGTGAATTTTGAAAAAAACATTATATATGTGCTTACACTCTGCAAAATACTTTGTCTTTCACAGTCCCACTTGATACTCACAATGACCCAATAAAGTAGGGAAAAATTTGCTTGTGAATTTTATCTAAAGTCACCTAGAAAAATGATGGCACTTAATTTAGTCCTCAGAAAGTGGTATCGTGAACATTAAATATGCTTCATTCTTGTTTGTTTTATGCAGCTGCTTCAATTGGAAGAAATTCTGTCCATCGGGACTTTGGCAGTGCCTGGATATACTGATGATTGACACTGTTGTGGGGGTTGTAAGCACTACCATAAGTAGGTGGAGGCCAGGAATGTCATACAGCACTGTATCCTACAATGCACAGACCACATCCTTTCACAACTCCCCTAGGAAAAATTGTGAAGGCGTAAATGTCAATAAGGTTGATGTTTAAACCTTAGTCTAAACAGTGAACATTCTTATAAGCATCATTAAGTGATTTAAATTACTGTGGTGGTTTTAAACATGTCTGAAAATATTTTTGGATTCTTTCATCAATAGGCAGACTCTAAGTCTCCTTCCCGTGAATGTTGGTGGGACTTTGTCATTGTTCTGATGAATAGATGAAACTGTGATTTCTGAGTCAAGCTTATAAAAAGCTGTGTTGATTCTACACCAGTTTGCACTTGACTTTGGAGCCCAAGTCACCATGTGTCACCATGTAAGAAGTAAAGCTATCCAGAGCGTGCGTGGTGGAGAAACTGGAGACGCCACACGAAGAAAGAAAGGTGTCTACTCCCTGATAGCCACAGATGAGAGCCCTAAAGCCGGAATGACTTCCCAGGTCATTCTCAAAGTTCTGCCCCAACAACAAAGAAAGATAATAAATGATGGTTGTGGTTTTAAGCCACTAAGTTTTGGGGTAATTTGTTCCATAGCAATGTTTAACCAGAGCAATCTACAGATTCAGTTATGCACAGTCAAGTGCTCTGGCAAGCAGAATGTCTTCCCATTCCATCAAAGGGTTGTGACCCCTAGGAACACAGAAACATTAACTAAAGGGCTGCCACTCCTCTAGTGGAAATAACTGTGGTTAGCATGTGAAAATAGGAGAAAAAGGGAAGTCGTTTAAAGAGATTTTCAAAGGTTATCTAGAGGTTAGTCTGAAATGATAGAGTACTACAGGTTGGAGCCCTGGGCTTTTAGTGACTTCAAAAGTCAGTTATTGTGAAAATGCAAAGGGATGTTGAATATATGATGTCTTGAAGTTACTTCCAAGCTTAACTTTTAAAACCATAATCTACAAATATTTTTCAAAAGATAGAGATTTTAAAATGATAACATGAAAGAATTTATCCTCATGCATAAAAAGAATGAAAATTAAAATAAATATTTGACATCACTTTAGAACCATCAAAATATTTTTAAAAAAATGAAAATCTAATGTTAGTGAAATTGGCAAATAGCCACCTTACTGGTGGCCACACTGTCCAACATGGGATGAGAGTTTAAAAAGATATAAGGATAATCTTTGAAACAGTAATGCCTCTTCTGGTAATAATCCAAAAACAAAAAGAAAATATGTATCCTGTATAATATTTTTATAGCCACATTATTTACAGAAGGCGGAAATTTACAGGAAACAACCTAAATATATAACAATGGGACCACAGAGAACCACGACATGGCAGGATGTATCAATGTAAAGTTATAAATACGAAACTCGTTTGGAAAAATACATACAAAATACATTGACAAGATTAAAGTATTCATCTGCATGTACACAGTGAATATAGCAAAAAAAAATCTACACTTTTAAATATCAAAAGAAGAAAGTATCTCTTTGTTAAGATGAATATTTTACTATTTGTCATTTTTGTATAAAGACAATTATTGAGCTTTTTAAAGAGCAGTCTTTATAAACTGAATTATTAATCAAGTTTAATATTTCAATAGAATTATCTACTTTACATTAAAAAAAGGGACCAATATAAGCAAATGCACAGATTTACAAAATTAAAGGTGAGTTAAATTTACTATTTTAAATTTAAAAATATTTTGTTGCACCAAAGACTCTACTATTGAGCTATACTCCAGCCCATTTATTTACTTATTTACACCCCAGCCTATTTATTTATTTAGGAAAGGTCTTGCTCAGTTCCCCAAACTGGCCTCAAAATTGAGATCCTCTTGCCTCAGCTTCTGAAGTTGCCGTGCCAGTGTATCTGGTTTGTTAATTGAAATGTGTTCTATTATAAAATTGAAATTTTAGAATACTAATCAGCAAAGTTCATCATTTTAACCCATTTTGTAAAAACACAATAGTCTACTTTTCCAACAGTTAAAATGTTCCATCTATAAATAGTGTTCAGGAAATTTGGAAAATGAAAATTATTATTTGTTTTTTAAAAGATGACCCCTAAGCCAGGTGTGGTGGTGCATGCCTTTAATCCTAGCACTCGGGAGGCTGAGGTAGGAGGAGCGAGCGTTGTGAGTTCGAGGCTGGCTTGGGCTGCAACGCAGGCGCAAGGCCGGCCTGAGCTACACAGTGCGACCCTGCCTCAAAAAACTAGGGCTGGGAGTTTGGTTCAGTGACTTAAGCGCCTGTCTGGCAGGTGTGAGTCAGTGAGTTCGATCCCCAGTGCCACAAAAATAAACAAATAAAGGTGACCCCTAAAATGTTACTCTAGATTTTCTTGTTTGGTAATAAAAGACTTCATTATTTGAACAATCTTTCCCACTGTGAATGGCTGAAAAACTTTTAAGAAATGAAAAAATACATAGTCTTACATAGTCTTCCTGAAAGGACTGAAGAAAGAAACTCAGAGAAGAGAGTTAGGCTTTGGATTGCTTTTTGCATTGGTGAGGAGTGGGGAGAAAGAGTTTTTCCAATACTAAACAAGGAATAAAAAATTAAAATTAAAGACCTGTCCACAGTGAGATATCTGATTAACTACCTCATGATTAAGTTTTATACTCAAAACCATTGCCCTTTAGATGATACATAAACCAGCCTGTGAATTTATTCAGGTCTTGAAACTCTATGAACTGATAGAGAATCACTAGCTTTATTAGTCAAGTTTTTGCCACTATGACCGGATACTTAAAGGAGGAAAGATTTATTCTGGTTCATGGTTTCAGAGGTTTCCATCCATAGTTAGCTGATTCCAGTGCTTTTAAGCCTGTGGCAAGGCAGAAACATAGTGGAGAGAAATGTTAGAGGAAAGTTGCTCACTTCTAGTTTGCAGAGAGAGAGAGAGAGAGAGAGAGGGAGGGAGAGAGAGAGGGAGAGAGAGAGAGAGAAAGCCAGCAAGAACAGAAAGAGCAGGGGGCAGAATATACCCTTCAAGGGCGCACTGCCAGGATCTACTTCCTCCAAGGGGCCCCACCTCCTATTAGCCCATTCAGCCCCACACTCATCAATGAATTAACCCAGAAGAATTAATCAATGAGTTAGCACCTGTATGATCCACTCACTTCTCTAGGCCCACCTCTGAACACTGCTGCACTGGGCCAAGCCCTCAGGACACAAGTTTTTGGAGGACACTCTGTAGTAAACATGACACTCTTGTTTCTAGAACATTGCTTCAACTGAAGCAAATGCAAATGTTCTTCTTGGAAATAATCATTCTAAGCTTTCTATTATATTCTCAAATAATTTCTTCTAGTCTAGTATCCAGCAAGGCAGGCAGTCAGGGAGACCCTATCTCAAATTAAAAAATAAAAAAATAAAGGACTTGGGATGCAGCTTATTGTGAAAGCCCTAGATTCAATACCCAGTAAAAACACACACACACGCGTGCGTGCACAATGTCTATTATGAGCATATTTAATAATGAAGTATCAAAATCTTTTCACTAAGATTGGACACACGAAAATGATGTCTTCAATGTTCTACACAACGCTCATCGGTGTATTGGAAGCTCCAGTTGGCTCAGTGTGGCAAGAAAAGTAAATGAAAGATGAAACATTTGGGATAGAGGAAATAATACACTAATTAATAAATGATATGATAATGCACAGTCTGAGAGGACTAGAAAAACTGAGTTATCAGATCAGTGGACAGTAATACTTAATATTGTAAATATGTCAATTATTCCTCAATTAATCTATATAGTCAGTGCAATTAACATTTCAAAACATTTTAAGACTTACAAGATTCAAAGATAATAACAAGCTCATTCTAAAACGCAAAAGCCAAGATACTTCTGAAGGGAAAAAGTACTGAAATAATTGCTCTATGAGAAAACAGGACTTACTGCAAATTTCTAGTTACAATAAAGTGATACTGAAACAGAGCCGACGGGTCAGAAACAGATGAAAGTATGTGTGACATTTTATATATGAGGAAGATGGCATTGCAAATGGTTTTTGAGTAAATGGAGCTGAGCTAATCAGTTATCTATATAAAATATTTTTAAAAAATCTTTGACTCCTATTTCCTATCATTCTCAAGAATCAGTTACAGGATAATACAGGTCTAACTGAAAATACAAAACAAATAGATGTTTTCAGATGATTTGGAGCAGTATCTTTAAGACCGTGAATTAGGGAACTATTCTTTGAACATAATACTGGAGGAAAAATCTTGACAAATTTAACTATAGTAATATTAAGAACTTTATTAAAAGGATCAAGTCCTTCAAATTAGAGGATATGTTTGTTAGAAACTTAACTAGCTCATATTAGGACATACAAACAACTACTAAAAATCAACACAGACAAACCCCATTGGGAATCTCATAGTCATTTCTGTCTGGCTACCTTAGGTGTCCCACAGAATGAAGAATAAAAATACTTAATAAAACAAAGGCATACTAAACCACATTAGCATTCAAAGAAATGTTAATTATAGTCATGAGATGCTAACAATATGCAACAAATGGCTAAAGTTTAAAACTCCTGTATTACCTAAAGTAGGCAAGAGGACTATTAGCACAAGCATTTAGAAAACTATCAGAATTTACTAAAGGTGAATATTTGCATTCCCTATGGACCAGAAATTTCAGTGCCCAACAGGTTCCAGTAGAAATGTATACACACAGGTTTATCAAAAGTGATCGCAAGGCTGGGAGTTTGGCTCAGTGGCTTAAGCACCTGTCTGGCAGGCATGAGACAGTGAGTTCGATCCCCAGTGCCGCAAAAAAAAAAAAAAAAAAATGATTGTAAAGATACTCATAATAAGATTATTCATAATAGCTTATAATGTAAACTAATCAAATGTCCAACAATTATAATGAATGGATAAATAAACTACAGTGTATTTATACAATGGAATTATGGTATGTACACAGTGGTAAAAAACAAGGGCAACATGTACATACAACATAAATCTCACACACAATGTTAACAACGGTCAGACAGAAGAATTTGTACTGTGTGCGCCTGCATGTACTTGTGGTCATTTAAAACCAAACAAAATTAAGCATTAGAGTTTAGGAGATGTATACTTTACTAGTGAAAGTACAAATAAAAGCAAAACAATGATTATCAAAAAATAAGAATTTGTTATTGGGAAAAAAATACATAGAGTACTCCTGATGTCATGGCATTTTTTTTTAAACCTGAGCTACAGAGACATAATTTTTTAAAAATAACATGTTAAAGCAAGGAGTGTTAATACACTTCATAATCCCAGCACTCAGGGAGACTGAGGCAGGAGGATCACAAGCTTGAGTCTTGCTTTGAGAAACTGAGGGACTTAGCAAGACGCTGTTTCAAAAAAAAAATTTTTTTTTAAACCTGGGGATACAGCTTAGTGGAAAGGTTCTGAGTTCAATTCCCTAGAACTGAAAAAAACAAAAACAATACCAAACAAACAAAATGCTAAGCTGTGGTGGCAGACATTTCTCCATGGGTATCTCACAAACCTATTCTTCTGCTGAAGATGTGGAAAATGCAAGACTCTGACCACTTTTTACCACGGCATTTCTCAGGCTGCGTTTGCTGTAAGCCATCTTCAGGAATAAGGACTGTTCCTGGGGAACAAAGAGTAGATTGGCTGACTGCTTCCTATGAAACAGCAGGTTCACCAAGCTCAGTGTTCCTTTGATGCAGTGTTATCTGCTGCATGTGGAGGAACCTGTCTGGACCCTGTGTGGCTGTTCTGTGACACAGCGGGCAGACAGAAGGAACACAAAAATGCTGAAGCTCATACTGCTTGTTATTTTACGAGTGATAAAGATCTTTGTCTCTGACCCAGAAATCTTGCGTAATTTGCCAACATCCATGAAATAGTAACAAGCAAGTTTACTAATTTGAATAGGGTGAAATCTAATCCAAGTCCTGAGAAGTTACTTTTTATTAATATCGCTATATATATGTTACATTTTATAATAAAAAGTTTTAAATGTTACCCAAATTCTATTTTTCATTCAATTCATCATTTCTGAGTGCTTACTACATGCTAGGCTCTGTGAATAGTGATCAATAGAACAAACATAATTTTTAAGAATATATTAAGTGGCAGAGTCAAGCAAAACATAAATTATGGTGCTGCCTTTTGAGAAGATTAGGAAAGGATTTGATGGGTACAAAACATACCTGAACTGTCTTAATACATTTGTCAACCTGGTTACATGGCAACAAGACAAGGAACAAACATTTTTTAAAAGCAAACTGTCAATGAAATGAAAACTAATTCATTAACTAAAAGAATATTTTAACAAATTCAGATAAACTTACAGATAGAGTGATTTATACACATATTAAGGAGAAGGCACTAGGACATTTTCAGCTTGACATTCATCATAAAGCGTGGCTTTTATTTTGTGTTACAGTAGCAGTGGTACATGGTTCCTACATTCATGATTCATTCACCGTCAGAGTGCCAAGATAGTTCTCAGTGCTTGCGGTCTGCAGGAGCGAACTAGTTAGTAAAACAATGTGACAACTGCTATGGAAGGGGCAATGGAGAAATGAAATCTAAATTAGGACTAGGGGATGGGCATGATTCCCCATGAGGACGAGCTTCAATAAAATTGGAATTTAAACAACTTAGAGAATGGGAGATGGGAGCTAGAGTATTATAGAATAAGAGAATATGGACAAAGGCAAGAAATTGCAAGGCTGTGTTCTTAAAAAGAGCTCATTTGGACCATAAGAAAAAAAAATGACACTAATATTTTAAAGTCTGATTATCTAGGGCAAAAGTTAAACTTGATAATACTACAGACTTCTCAATTCCCATGCCATTTGTATAATTTATTTACTGATTTTCAATTTTGCATTATATTAGGACTACTACGTTTTATACTGAAAGAAAAATAGAGCTCATATAAAAGTGTTCCAATTTCCTAGGCTAAGTTTTTCTCCCTGCTCCACTACCTCAGCAGCAAAGTTAGTAAGCACATAGAAAAGTAAAGCACTTGTTGTGAAATATCTATTTTATTCACTAGGATTCAGAATATGATTTAGAAGGGGTTATAAAATCCAAGAAGGTTCATCTTCCAACAAGCATACAAAAAGTGATTTGGTTAAAGGAACTGAATGTAACTGGTAAACAATTTGGAATAGAGTTGTCTGACTGAGCTGAGCAGAGGGAACTTGTGTTCAGTCTGCATTTCTACATGGTATCCATGGAAATAAGATCAGGCCTGCACAAAGACAAACAAAGGCCACCTTCAAATGAATTGGGGAGAGTGACAACTGCCAATGTTCAAGGCATCCACTGGCGCAATAGCATTGTTCATGCTTTTCAAAACACAATGAAATAATCTCTGACACTGAAAATACAGTGTCTGACACTTTTGTTTCCACTGATCTGTTTAAACATTAACCTTATTTTGATACAGAGCGCCTTTCCGTGATCCAGAGTTTTGTGTGGCTTCTGTAGGAAAAACTGTCTCTAGTCACTTTCAACTAGTAAGAGGAAGAATTACTGTCACAGTTTCAGAACATAGAAAAACAAAGCAAGAGTCTTTGCTGACAAAAATTGGACAGTTGTAATAACTAGGTGAACAACAAACAGCTAAGTCTCCCAAAGGAAGTAAAATACATTTGAAAATTATCAACAGCCCCAATATTCTATGAGCTGAAAACATTAGCAAAATATACAGTCTAAATTGGTACTGGTTAGTAAATGTTTTTCACATGTACAAGAATCATCAGGCATAGACTGTGTAAAACCTTGAATATGAGCAAGTTGGACTAAATAGAACTCTAAGAATAGACATCAAGCTGTGCTCTAATTTATACGGCTAAGTTAAAATGCTTTGAGGATATCATGAGTTAGAATAAAAATTTTAATATCTTACTAATAAAACTTTTCAAATGCAACACTAATTCTCTGAAACCAATTACTGAAAAAATTATACTAGACAGAAATAAAGGATCAAAAGAGAACTGGAGGAACATTAAGTCTACATCTAAAAGAACAGATACGTTTTTTAGAAAACCTGCCTAATGCGCTGATACTAATTCTGAGATCAGAATCAGAATGTTGTTCTATACTGCACACCCTAAAAGAGGTGTCAGTTACATCTACTTTTGTGTGCTATGTTATGAAACAAACAAAAGTGTATAGAATGGCTCCTTCACTATCCAGCAGGCACACTGTTGTATGGGAGGTGTCTTGTTCCCATAGCTTTTGTTTTCTTGGCTTCCTCATAGCTCTTCTTTCTTTCCCTCTTTTGCACATTTGGAACAGCCACACCTCCTCTCATCAGTAAATATGACTTCTCCATTTCATAACTCAGAACACATTTTGCCTTCCTTCTTGGGATCACCTGTGGCTTCTAGTCAGGGACTCCATTTTGCCCAAGCTGTTGTTGCCACCTGCCAATCTTTCTCTTCCTTTTTCTCTGGTTCTATTCTTTCCACAGACATCAAAGTCTTTCCCTTCCCTCAGTTCTTCTTGTGTTATAGTCTTCTGCCAGCTGAAACTACCTCGACAAAATTTTAAGTGAACATTCAGTTCTGTCGTCAATAGAAAATACAAATTTTTATTATATTTTGTATGCAAACGTCTCCATGTTTGTTTAGTTGCTTAAAAAGTTTCTCTTTCCTTTTACTACCAAACTTTCTGACACTGCCTCCATTTCCTCACTTCCATTTACTCCCCAGTCTACTGCATTCTGATCCATATATTTTGCATTTCACAGAGATGGCCATTGGCAAGGCCATTGGACTTTCCTGACTTCAGTGAAGAAACTGACCCTGTTGATAAACTCTTCCTTCTCCAAATATTTCTTCGTATCCCATTTCCTGTTGTCCTCTATTTCTCCAGTCTTTCCCTCACCTATCTCACCTATTTTTCCTCAACTGATCCTTCAAAGTAGTTCTGGAGTTGTGCCCAGAGACCTTTTCTGTCTCCTTGCCTTACTAATTTTATTAATGTCATCTTCTAGATTGTGGCTAACTCTTAAATCTCTGTCCTCATTTCACTCTTTTGCCTGTTCCTAAGACCTCTACGTACAACTGTCTACTAACTAGACATATATATATATATATATATATATGTCTCTCAAACGCAGCCTGTCTGAACAAACTGATCATCTTTCTCCTCCAACTTGCTCTCCTTCAGTGTTCCTCACTTCAACTAGTGACGCTGCCTTCATTGAGTTTTCTACATCAGAAATTTAAGTATCTGTCTTTTCTCCCCCTTCCCTATGTGCAACCTTAAATCATTCACCAAGTCCTGTCTATTCTTCCTTAATATCTTTCAAATCAGTCCCCTACTCTATTTCCTTACTGCTACTACCCAGTCAATATCCTATCACTAGCATCTCTCCGTTGGCATATTAAACTAATACTAAAACTAAAACCAATTATTACCTAAGTGAATTTGGTGACCTCTATCCAGTCTCTATCCAACCACCCACCTCTCTGTCACCTGAGTAATCTACCTAAAGAACAAATCTGTTCTTGTCATCTCCTAGTCAAAGTCCCCCAAATCTTCCCATTGTCCTGTGCTTCTTACCATGGTCTAAAGGACTCATGGCCCAGTGGCTGTTTTTTTCTGTCAGCTTTTACTCGCTGAAAATATCTTGAGTACTATGTTCTGGCCATAATGAATTTCTGCTTTCAGAATGTCACTTTCCTATCCAAGAACCTAAACATCTCATGCAGGAATTAGGAGACTTGGTTCCTACTCTTAGGGTCCTACGGCCATCAAGATTTTCGGATCCTTCCCTAAGGTCTCTAAATTCTAATGATTTGTACCTATCCCCATAAGGATATCTTTGGAGGTGTGACATTGCAATGTGTCACGGTGACATTTTTCCATCCTTTGAACTCAATGTTTAGTTCTCTATCACTCATTATTTGAAAACATATGATATCTATTATGCTGTAGAAACATGTTACAATTACAAGTTACAAAAAAAGCTAAGTTTTAAATTATGTAAAAAATTAAGATGCTGAGGGAAGGTGATCCGAAATTTCAATAATTTAGAAGCTCAAAAGCAATATTAAGGATTCATTTTCTCTACCTCTTTGTACGTGGCTATACATACTACACTGGCTTTACTCTTAAGGTAGCTGACATCATGGTTGCAAGATGGTCATAGCTGCTGTGAATTTCACATGTAAAGCTGATAATGTGTTTCTTAGGAATGACTTTCTTAGGAACAAAAAATTCTTTTCCTCGAATTTCTCCAGAAGACACCCCTCCCCAGTGACTCATTGGCCAACACTGCATTATCAGCTGATGTTTGTATTAGACACTGATGAAAGATAGCTGGATCTTCTGGATGTACAAAAGAGAATACTAATTCTATAAATGAACTTCTACTACAAAGGATGACAAGGGGCTGAAACTAGTGATGTTTTCCTTCAGGGCTGAAAAAATTTCCTTCCCTCATGTCTGGAGTTTTTCCAAACAGACTGCAACTTCTCTGAACCATGTTTTTGGTTTTATCTGATTCAGCCTTGAACCTACCACATTGTCTCACGTAAAGTAGCTGCTTTGTAAAGATATCATCAAATGTTAGTTTTATGGAGTTCTCTGTAGCCAGAGCAACAATGCTTCTGCAGACCTTTAGAAGGGACAAAGAAATTATTGACATACACAGAATCCAGGCCTCCACATCTTCAACAGCAAGATTCTTCTCTTTAGAGAGGCATTGCTCTGTGTGTTCTTCCTGGTAAACCAGTGATCACCATGATAACTTGATAAAACAACTCTCTGCACCTTTGACTTGCTGATTAGAGGGCCAAGACACCTTTTGTGCTTTGCTAAATCTTTCATAAATAGCTGAACAGAGTGGTGGTTGAACAGAGTGGTGGTCAGGACTAAAGCTATGGCTTTAGTGGTAAATTTACATGATGCCAGTATACTTTGGCTTCAAATATTTCTGTATTTTTCCTTAAATTTTTATTTTTTACAAATTGACTGAACATGTGCCTTTATTTTGATGAATATCTGAAGTTCCATTATTAGAAACTCATCTCTTTACATCAATAGATTTATGCCTTTTACTATACCTAAGACTTAGCAAATACAGACAGGGAGCTGTCATCATCCACTTCAGAAGGAATTTATTTAAACTGATGTAGTCACTGACTCCTGGTGTTGAAATTTACCTGTCTTCATGTTCATCTCACAAGGAATCACATGCAACCCTGGAATTTTAATTTGTTAGGAAGTGGGGGAGGCAGTGATAATATTTAAGTAATCACTTTCAAACTAGACTGTACATCAGAAATACATGAGTATTTTTAACTATAAAATCTTGAGTGCTAATCCATAAGTTTAAGTCACAGAGGCTCAGAGAGGTTCACAAGCCACAGCAAAGCTTCACTCATGTTGGGCAGGTAGAGCTGGTGAGCCATGGTGGCGGGGGGAGGGGTGTCCACTTTATCAGAAGATGGCATAAGGATATTGAGAGGTTGAGAATGTGAGGAGAGAGATGGCTTACCCAGGATTCCAGAAAGGAGAGATTACCTGAAGCTTTCCTTTTTGCTACAGAGGATGTTTGGCAATGTTTCTTCTAAAAGTGAATGGTCAGTTGCAAAGAGTTGAGAGAAAAAGCAACAATTCAATAAAGGCAAAGGTATAGTCTAGAAAATACTTTAACTTCAAACCTGGTGCCATCAGGTCTAGTTGGAAGATAGAATGGTGTGTATAGCTATATTTATAGGACTTTGGAGTGTGTGTGTGTGTGTGTGTGTGCGTGCTTGTGTCATGTATGGTGCATGTGTTTTTGTACAAGAAAGAGTAGGGTAAAGAAAATCTTGGATATGTGTACTTAGGTCAAAAAGCAAAGGATTTTTTATTATATGCCAAGTAATTTGGGCATTATCAAAGGGGAAGTCACAGAATATTTGAAACAGGGAATGAAGCATTGGATATCATTAAATGTTTTAGGAAGATAACACTGGTGACAGTGAAGAGAATGAATGAATGAGGTTGGGGGACAAGAACCAAACATAGGAAAGGCAGTTTAGGAGATACAACCAGGTGAGGGTCTGAACTGTGTAGTAGCAGAATCTGTATGGATTTGGGGGGAACCAATAAAATCTTTATACCGTAAGGCTAAGAACAAGAGAACAAAATCTTGACTTTCTTCTTTTCATGACTATAATGACACTAACCCCCAATAGAGGAGAAAATTTTAGAGAGTTGAATTCAATTTAGGAAATATTGAGTCTGATAAGCTTATAAGATGTTTGAATGAAGAAATTTTCTGGCTGATGGAAATACTAACCAGAACTCTGGAGAGGAAAGTGGTTGGAGATCCTGACTTGATCTGGGCTTAGCCCAGAGAGAACATGTAGAATGAAGAGGAAGTTCCAGCAGAGAAATCTGCGAACACCAGCCAGGAATGGGACAAAGAGATGAGCCTCTGATGAAGATGGAGAGGGAGGACAGACAAGGAGGAGAAAAACAGAGAAAGAACAGAAGCAGAAGTACAGGGTATCTCAGGAGGAAATTAAATATTAAAAAGGAAGAGTTTTTACTTGAGGGAAATTAGAATATATACAGATTAAACTGGAGTTATATTAGGAAGAGAAGGTTGATTACTCAGAAAGTTCCAGAGACAGTAAGAAGAGATGTGAACCAGAATCCAGGTGGAAGGATTCCATGGTGTGTTAACTTACTGGAGAACTTCCATGACAGGATTCTTTTAGTAACAGTTGCTTTTCCTCTAAGGACTTTTATTTTGTTTACAGATTATCTAGACCTCTTGCAATCTCTCTTTTCTATTCTCAATCTTCTAGTGAATGATGAAAATTAATAAATATGTAAATAAACTATGAATACAGCTTTTTAAAGCATACACGAGGTTTATGGAAAGCAGATTTGAATCTGTGTTAAAATGAGATTCGAGGGTATGTTTTTAAGTAATTTGTGTGTCTGCAAGAGAGAATATAAGATGTATAAACACACATATCTTAAACATTCTAACTTTTGGATGTGTTTATCTGCACACAATTGTCTATTCACATAATTTGCAAACTATTATATATGTGTGTGTTTGTGATGATGAATGTTCAAAAATTTTATACAGTTAGGAAAAATGACATAAAATTTTTCACTATTGTTGACCTAGAAATTTCAAGTGTTCATATTAACCTGAGATACACAAGCTATTAAAAAATAATGTTGCTTCTTTAAGGAGCTAAATTGATATCACAAATGATAATGCTTTATTATAATCATTTTAAATCAAGAGAAAACTTGTTCCTTAAATGTGAAAATAAATGGAACAGGAAGAGGAAATAAATACAGGAATATTTTTACTCATGTCATTTTAGATCACCTCTTCTTGCTTGCCCTGAGCTGTCCTTATTAATGAAATGCAGGTTAAGACTGAACCTGACTGCATGTCCTACAGCAACACATTCCACTGAAGTATATCTCACTGTTCTTTATAAAACAAGTCTGAACATTTCCAAGATCAGGAAAAAAGATGTTACGTTTCTGTAGCTGCTTTTAATACCTGTAATTGAAGAGAGATGAAAAACCTGGATTATATTTCTATTAGCTTTCAGGGAAGTTGTAACATTCCAGGGACTGATTTTCAATGTCATATCTACCTTTGTCTGAAATCTATAAACAAGAGTCAATGGATCCTCAGAACAACTCATATATCCTCAGGGGGGAAAAAATATGAAGCATGAAGGAAGAATACTATGAATGTTTACATTTTTAAAAAAGTATTACACTAAAAGGCATTTTGCCATTAATCTCCCTTAAGCTACTCCCCCAGCTTGGAACACATTTATCTTACTGCTCTTGTCACTTTCTGAAGCAACTTTTGAAGTCATCTTTCATGGATGGATGTGTTTGTTTGGTTGTGGTTGCCTCAATATTCTGAATCATTTCAAAACATTTACCTCTCATGGTCATTTTGACTCTGGGGGAGAGCCGGAAGTCACATAGTACAGTTCTGGGGAATAAGGTGGGTGAGGACACCCCAGAATGTTTCACAAGTCTGTCTTTCTGTTGGATGGCACTTGGCAGTAGCATTCACCATACTTCCTACTGCACCTCCTCCCACAAAAGAAGACACCTAGAATCGCTTCAGAAAGTGGCAAGAATGATGGGAAAGTGAGTTTAAGCAAGGGAGAGTCATTTTGAGGGGGATCAATGGCAATCTGTCTTTTACCACAATAAGTTTTTAAAATTTAGACATTTGCTGTACATTTTGGTCATACCTCTGACACAAGTTAGACAGCAACCGAATGATGTCAGATGGATGGGCATACTATTTCTCTCTTATTTCTGAACTAGAGAAACTGTTGCAGGCTGGACCTGGACTAGGTTTCTTCCAGCCCAAAGAACAGGACCAGGAGAAACGTCAGTCTCAAAGCAGCAGAGTGTAAAAATATTTTATGTTCTTTGTAAAAATACTCAAAAATCAGAGACCATTTTTGTTTTGCTTTCAAAGCTGTTCAGATTACAAAATTCAATAATAACTCCTCCCCTTGAGTAAACTAAACTTCATAAACGTGGGCACACACTTGGCTCTGGATGAAGGTTGGGAGGGGGTCTCCTGATGGTCTTGTGCAGCGCAGTGTCCCACTCGCACTTCCCCCACTTGGTGCAAAAGAAGCCGGGCACCGAGGCGTCCCCCAACTACCCCGCAGCTGGAGCGGTTGCTCCTCTGGCTAATTCTCCCCGTGTGGCGCCTAAGATCAAGAAAAGGAAAAGAAAGCACTGGCCTAAGTTCACATTCTTTGAACGTTACAACAATAAGAGGAAAGCAGAAGGGAAGGAAGAATCCCCCTCTGCCAAGGATTTAAGAGGCGCTTGCTTTTTCTGTCTGCTATGGAAAGACAGCAGCGCCGCTTCCTGGAATAAAAAATGGGGACGTTCTTCACACCCTTGGGTTGAAAAATAACCTTTTCAGAGTCTGTCGCAATGCCACCAGGCTGCCCAGGGGTCCCGCGGGCTGCTGCTCCGCGCTGGGTCCCGGCGCGGCACCTGTCTCAGCCAGGGCAAGCCGGGCTGCAGGACTCGGGGGCTCTGGACCGCCCACCAAGTCTTCCTGAAACCAGAGCGCCCACACCAGCGAAGCTGAAGGGAGGGCGCTATTTCAAAAGGTGTTTGATAAAACAGAAAAACAGAACAGAGAGAGAGAGAGAGAGAGAGAGAGAGAGAGAGAGAGAATGAGAGAGAGAGAGAGAGGCTCCAAGCAGCTCCCTGTGGCCGGGAGCCCAGGTCCACGTGGAACCGGAGCACAGACTCGGCCGCCAGCTGCTCCCCGGCCCGGCAGACCCCTCCCCACGCCCCCGGACCCACGCAGGTCCCTCGGCGCAGAGGCACAGCCAGCGCCGGACTTACCCTGACTGAGCGCTAAAAGCAGCCACAGAGACAGAGGCGCCGCCTGTGCTGGACTCATCCTGGGACTGCCCTGGGGACGGGAGGTGCTCTGAGTTTGCAGAGAACCCGCTGGGCGGAAGGAGATACGGCCTGCAGACTCCTAAAGCTGTTGGGAGAGCTCCCACCCTGCTTAGTGAGAGCTGGGAAAAGTTCCTGGCAGCTCCTGCAGCGCTGGGCCCGCCTCTCCCGCCGAGGAAAAAAAATCAGATTTGCCTGCCACGCCCCGCGGAGCCCAGCCCTGCAGCCCGGGGCTGCAACCTTCCTGCACCGCACCCCAGCAGCACCTGGCTGCCCCCACTCCGCCCATCCCAGGCATC
This sequence comes from Dasyprocta punctata, assembly GCA_004363535.1. Classification (NCBI taxonomy): domain Eukaryota; kingdom Metazoa; phylum Chordata; class Mammalia; order Rodentia; family Dasyproctidae; genus Dasyprocta; species Dasyprocta punctata. The sequence goes on along the minus strand of RJWM01002056.1, from coordinate 60,844 downwards.
CTGCGGGCGACGGGGATGGGGACAGCGCGCCCGAGGTCCGACGGGCGAGCGCCAACAGAGGCACTGCCCGAGTCCCCCGGAGAACCGCAGCTCCTGCCCAGCCCACTGTGGCTCTCGGCCTGAGAGTGGGGTGAGGGTGGGGGATCCAAACCGCGGTGCATCCGTTTCTCTGCCTACTCCGAGTGGGTGGAGAAAGGAACAAAAATAAGTTCAGAATGACCAGGTTAGAAATTAACTCCTGGGGAAGATCTGCTCTCAGGTTATGATTATCCAAGGTGCTATTTAAGCAAAGCCTGCTACAAAACACTATAAAGGTTTTGGGTGGTGGGAGGGAGAGGAAGAGAGAGAGCACTATCACAGTTTCTACTCCAGAGCAAAAAGAGGGCAATGGATTACTGAATTTCAGTGATTTATTTCAAGATAAGTGAGAAGTGTGAGAACCACAAATGAACTCGGGACTCTTCTTCTTAGTTTGTCACCTTTTTACATTCTTTCAGTTTGTTTTGGAAAAAAGAACATACTATATCTGAGGCAGTGGATTTGCAAACCAAAGAAAAAAATTCACTGTTCGTTTTTTTTTAAATCTGATTTTTCCTCCAAAAGGTCACCCATAAATTCAAAATCTGTTGCTGAAACCAGAATTCTTCCAGTGACTACTTTCAGTGGAGTAATCCCATGTTCTCATATATGCAAGTTATTTATGTAATCATGATTATCAGCACCATTCTGAATCTTTACCGAGTGCTGCTACTAGCAGGATGGGCTGCCTGGGATGTTGTCACCAGCACACCTGGTCCCAGGTGAGAGCCACTTGATTAATCAGTGAAGACCAAATGCTTTAGAAAGATATTTAACCATATGTAGGCCTGAAGTCTTGATTTCTTAAAGTATTAAACTGACGTCTATCAAATGTTACTGCTTATGGTCGTGACTATAAACTCAACACTCTTGAATCCAAAATACATAGCCCCGGGTCCTTCCTGTGTTCTTGTGTATCACTTACTAAACTCTTTTTTAGGAACTCTGACAATACTTGAAGGTATTTTTCCTGACCTGTCTGTGGTACTTGCTTGCTTACTAAACACCCGCTACACCTGAGACGTCTTAGGTGGCTGCTCACTAACTCTGACACACAGCCTCAGCCCTGCACAGACTTCCTGTGGGAAGTGAGCCAGGTTTCAGGGAGATGAATATCTGTCTATTTGCATCTGACTCACTGAAATGTGAGTAAGAGTTTGGAACCGACCCTTGTTTGGGAGACAGAATAGTTCCTTAATGTGCTTTTGTCTCTGGGTGCTGGAGGGAAAAATGAACTTTTTTGCATTTGTCCTCATAGCTGATTAATGTTACACAACCAGGAGGTACATAATAGATCAGGAGCTGTGTTTCTTAGGATCAAGCCAAAATTTTAGGGAAAAAAGAGCAAACTCTTGCCTCACATGAACTTAAAGAACATAAAGGATTTTGGAGATAAACAGCTTGAGCAATATTGCAAGTATTGTCAAGTTTATATCATCCAGTTTTGTAAACCTGCAATGTTACTGTTGTGCATTTACTCTACTTGTTTGTTTGTCACTTTTGCTTGTTGTCTTTGTTATATATGTCTTTTTTTTTTCTTCGCTTAAATTAAAAAAAAAATACAAAACAGCTTGACATCCCCTGCCTCATTCCTCCTTGGAGCTCCTCCTAGGAAGTAGATGTGCTGTGCTGGACATCACACTGTGAGCAGGAAATCAGCAAAGTTAGATCAGGTTTCTCAGCTCTGATCTCAGGAATTCTGTACACCCCTCAGACTATTTAAGAAGTTTTATACCTGTGGAATACTCCTATTGATGTTTACTATTGAGAAATTAAAGCAGATCATTTTTCAGATGCTTATAATTAATCAATGCTTACATAATAATGACCCTATTACATGTTAACATACCAGACATCTTATGAAAAATAATTACATCCCTAAAATGAAACAAACCATAAAAGGGCTGGGAGTTTGGTTCAGCAGCTTAAGTGCCTGCCTGGTAAGTGCAAGGTTGTGAGTTTGATTCCCGGTGCCACAAAAAAAAAAAAAAAAAAAAAAAAAAAAGCAGAATTATTCTACATTTTTGCCAAGTTTCCTAATACCTGTCCTTAAAAAATACACGATTTGATTCCCATACTTGTTTCTGGCAATCTGGCTCTTGTGATACATAGTTTTGGTTAAATCATGGGTTAATGTGGTATCTCTTAAGCATGAGGGTAGAAAAATGAGAGATAATTTTTGGCTAATCCTTTGATACTACACCAAAACTCAACAAGTGGTAGTTTGTTAAAGTCTAATTGAAATATGAAATGTGAAACCATGTCAATACTTTTCCTACTTTGTAGCATTAAGATTTTTGCTCTACCGACCTCTCCCCATGCCTAAAGGTGACTAATTTCTGCCATTTTTTTCTTTCTGACAAGTAAAAAATTAAATACAATGACACTGCCTCAGAGTTATTAGGAGAGTAACTTTGACATCATGCAGCACTTGTGAAGTCTTGAGATACCCAGAGACCACACTCTGAAACCGCTGAGAAGAGGAAGTAGGTCCTTGTCTCTTTTCCTTCTCTTAGCTCCAGGCAGGAGTATCAGATGACTTTTTCCCAGTGTTTTCTCTTGATTTCTTTTATCTTCATGGCCTGCTCTTCTTTGCTTATTTCACTCCTACATATATAATCGCCTAAACCAGAAGCCACTGCTTTCCTCCCTAGGGCCACAGCTCTCCTTTCCTGCTACCACAGCAACTGTCTTTATTCTTTACCATGGTTGTCTGTGCACTATTTTCTGTTCTCTTCTGATCATTCACTACGATGACATCTCATGCATGATCTACCTCCAGTCTATCCTTTTTTTTTTTTTTTTCCCCCGGCACCGGGAATCAAACTCATAGCCTCGCACCTGCCAGACAGGCACTTACACCACTGAGCCAAACTCCCGGCCCTAGTTTTTCAAGGCAGGGTCGCACTATGTAGCTCAGGCCGGCCTTGCGCTCGGCTCGCGTTGTAGCCCAAGCGGGCCTGGAACTCACAACGCTCCGCCTACCTCAGCCTCCGGAGTGCTGGGATTAAAGGCGTGCGCCACCACGCCCGGCTTCCAGTCTATCCTTAATACTTACAGTCACAAATTTCTTTCTAAGATACACATTTGATCTTCTGAAAAATTTGTGTATATCTATGATAAACTGAGCCTTTTTTTTTTTTTTTTTTTGTGGCACCGGGGATCAAACTTAAAACCTAACGCCTGCGAGGCAGGCGCTTAAGCTGCTGAACCAAACTCCCAGCCCTAGTTTTTTGAGACAGGGTCGCACTGTGTACTTCAGGCTGGCCTTGCGCTCATGATGTAGCCCAAGCCACCCTCGAACTCACAATGCTCCTCCTACCTCAGCCTCCTGAGTACTGGGATAAACTGGGCATTTAAAGTCCCAGTTGAGCCCTAACCCATATTCCATTTCACTATTTTTCACTATATAAAATTATATTTAGGACGAATTCACCTATTCAGTAGTCTACTTCTCCATTTTCCTGGCTAATTCCATAGATTTTTTTTTTTTTACTTATGGTTTTCTCATTTAAATGCTGGATTTCTGAAATCCTCTTTGTTTATATCACATGTCTATTCTGTTCCTAGTAATAGTAATTTCTAGTAAATGGCTACCATACTAACATGAATTTCTTAACAGTTCTAGAGCTGAAAAGGCTTGTCAATGTGAAATTCTATGTAAGGCCTAGAAAACTTGAAATGAAGTAACCAGTGACTCCTCAAATGTTACTATGTGAATCTAAGAAATGACAGACTGAAGTTCAGGATCCTTTGAATTTGACTCACCCACAGTTCTCCAGGAACTGAGTCATATGTAATGTCTTAAAAAGAAGAAGAAGAAAAAAAAAGACATTTCTAATTTAAAAACAAACAAAATAGAAAAACAAAAATAAATATTTCTTGGCTCCCTACCTGCATCCATCAATACACCTACAGAGTTTTTAATACTTCTGGCTCTATTAGACTTGATTGTTCTTATTTATTTTTTGTTATATAGCAGATACTCCAAATAATCTTCCTGCTCTGCCATGGGGCTTTTTCAGATTTCCCCCAGCAGTCACTGAGTAGACCATAACCCTGCTTTGGAGTTACTGAGGCAGACATCTGATTCAAGCTGGATTGGATTCCTTCTTCCAGGGATTTATATACAGGATTTAGGGGTTCTAGAGTCTTTGGATCACATAAACTAGGAACTTGTGTTTATTTTGGAAAACATTTTATTTAATGAATACAGAAAAAGGCAATCTACAGATGTCTGTATAAATACAGGAAAAGTTACTTAATGAAAAGAGGGATTAGAGGGATCAAGAAATGAGGCTGGTGGTAGGGGAAGGATTACTTTAGTTCTTCATCCTCTATTTTTTGTTTTCAGTCATTTGGAAGATCAGCTGCCCTTCCTATCTTTAATTTCATAAAATATCCCTGTGCCCTCCTATCTTCTCTTTCTGTCTTAAAACTTGAGCAAGTTTCTATTCTTTGTTCTAGACTAGCCTTAAGATAAATATCTTATTTTGTTATTGGGAACCCCTTAAAGACAGTGAACATGTCTCATTAACTTGTAAAACTCATAGTTTCTAAGACAGAGATCAACACCAAGTTGGTGCCCAATCAATGTTCATTACAAATCAATAAATATATGTGTTCAATAAATATGTTTGTTTAACTAATGTCTAATGTCTTACTTTAGTATGAACTAGAGAAAATTCATCTCTCACAATGTGGAAAAGCTTAATAAAGGGAAAATTGTTCATGTGCTATTTTGATTTTTAAGAAAAAAAATTGCATCTTAGATCAATCACCACTGCTTATGGTTATCTGTTATTTTGCTGCCTCCGGAAAATTTGGATATTTTTATAAGACATCAGTTATTTTTCAAGCAAGAAAAATAACATTTTTATTTAAACTACAAAGAATAGTTAACTGAAAGGATATAAAGAAATTTCAGAAAACCTGAAAACATTAATTATACTGAAATAGGAAAAATATAATTCCCAACCTGTTAGAAGTCAAATTATCTGAGCTTGTGGTCTTGTCATGTGACAGAATGGAGCTGTGAACCAAAGGAGGAAGTTAGGAGAGTTTTATTGGAAATAAAGGGAAGAAGTACTGCTTCTGGATTTCAAGGAGGGGTTCCAAATGGATAATTTATAAATGGGTCAAACTATAATCAACTTAAAGGACTACAAGTACTATATAGCTGCATAGCTAATATTGATCCAATAGAGAAATAAGTTATGCAGCAAGGGTATATAAAAAGAGCAAAGGCATTTTGGGGAAAGGATGAGTCCTGATGTTCTGGTCACCCACCTGGGCATTTGATGCCTAATTGGACTTCCTGGACCAGGTGGTGCTAAATAGGGTCTCAACTTGCTGTTTATCTTGCACATCTGGCTATTGTCTCTCCATTCTGAGCCCTGGCTCTCTCTAGGTTTGCTCCTAGCCACAGTTCTGTTGTCTGTATACTGTGTGCTGACTTCTTTATGGGCCCAGCCCTCTCTGACTGTATATTAATTTTTATCCAACTTAGCTGCCTATAATAATAGCCTGGCCCAGGCATCTAAAATGAAGATGGAAAAATAAGAACACAATTTACTCTGTACAACATTTAGGGACTGAGTGAAACTCTTGACTTTGCCTCTCTCTGTACCTGCTCTATTCCCCTCTCTGTAGAATGGCTTGATTCCTCTTCAATTACTTATAATTCCATTTGTTCTACAACTTCAGCTTGCTAGTGTCTTTAATGTTCCATGGCCTGTAAAATCTAACTTTAACTCAGTTAGGGATCTTCTTCAATTTGATACACTCATAAAATCACTCAAGATGATGTTTTTCTCTACCGAGAATGTACAATCTTTGATCTTCTCAGTAGTTTTAATTTTTTTCCCTGAAAAAAAGACCCCTCCTTCCTCAGTCATTATGCCGCTTAACTGTTAGTGCTTCTAATGGGTGATATTAAGTCCTATTTTGTTTGAAGTACTTTGAGTCTACCATTTAGATTACAGTTTGTCTTTTCAGATAAAAACACATTTCAAAAGTTTAACATCAAAAAGTCAAACAGAGCCAATACTACCATTAGCATTTATTTGACTGGCAGACCAGTGAGATTTGTTTATACATCAAAATAATAAGTTCACTGGAGCTGGGAGAGTCTCAAAAGATTCTGAACTTCAGTTTTGCCAGGAATTTCAGTTTTAATCACCATCTCAATATTTTCTGCCTCTGCATCTCCTACTATGCTATATGAAAAAGTAATGCCTCCTTTTCTTGGATAGTAGTCTTTGGCATATTTTATGGTATTTTAATATTTGTCTCCATGTTTCCTACATAGTTCTCCTCCAGACTTCTTATCTCTCTTTCTAACAAATTCATATAATTTTCTGTCATGATCTTTCACTTGGATTAGGTTGAGAATTATATAATAATCACTTTGTAACACATTTGTTTACTTACATGTTAATTTATCATCAACTATATGCAAATTAATAGTCTCAATACCATGGTGACAAACTGTACTGGTTATCCCCAATGGCTGTCCTCAAGGAGCTTGAAATGTCATCAAATACTGTCTTCAGAGTCTTGCTCAAAGTGAATCATATGTGGCAAATGAGCAGAGAATGTAGAAATTCTGTCTACTTATGCCATTCGGTGAAATGAATGGACATCTAGGCACATTTTCTTTTGATACAATGTGAACATTATAAAAGTATAGGTGTAAGGAAGGTGGTTTGTACCATCAAAATCTCTAGATCTGTAAGTAAATAAAGAAGTGTTCAAGACTTAGATTTGAGCAGAACAGTTTTAAAGCCCTTAAAATGGTAAATTTTCACACATTATACTATGGGAGAACAGCTCATTTCTTTAAATTATTATTACGGCCTGTGACATATGTATACAAGTAGTGACTTTTACCCCTTTGCAAAATGAATTCCCATGTGTGCCAATACCCAAATATGCTCCTCTCACTGTTGCCACTTGCATCTATCTGTAGGGCCCTTGTTGTACTCAGGGGTAACAGGGAGAACAGCTGCATACAAGGCACAGAGTTTATAATAGTTTTATGATGGTCACCCAGAGTTAAACACAAGAAAATGCAGGAAAATCTGTTGACAACACTAAAGACCCAGGATATTCAAACAAGGACCTGGATCCCACAGCAATGTCCTGCATGAGTCCAGCTAGAGACCCAAAATGCATGACAATGCCTCTCACAAATCCAACTGGAAGTCTAAGAGCCCACAATAAGGACTCACGCCAGTCTACTTTACAGTTCTGTGCCGGGAAGGCCAAAGGTCAGCAGTAGAACTAGAAAGTCTATGCCAGTGGGGTGAAGGAGCTGTGCAGTGGGTTGAGGATTCTACACAGGAGCCAAGAAGTCACACTCAAAATAAGGAGCAGGGCTGCCCTGAAAAGTACCACAGCCATCCTCACTGGCAATGAGATCCCTTGCTCCTCCGACAATGAGAACAATCGGGTACAGATCAGGAGGCCCAGCGTGACAAGCTTCTCCAGCACAAATCTTCTCCTCCAGAGCCAGGAAGTGATGCTCATTGTGAGGAGCAGAGCTCCCCCAAGGTAAACCACAGCCACTCTCACTGATGAGTCCCCGAGCTCCTCTGATGATAATGGCCAAATCGATATTGAGGAAGCCAGCAGGACAAGCACCTCCAGGAGAACTAACGGCTTGAAACAGCAACTCTTGAAAGAACCCACAACGCCTCACTCTTCTTCTCCATGTCTCTATTTATGCTGGCAACTTTCCTCGGGTGGGTCATCTTTACTCAACACCACGCTGATATAATTCAGCTGGTGCTAAATTGACCACCAGTTTTTATTCCATATCAGCCCTCAATTCTGTTCTGTATTTTAATGTGCTCAAGATCAGCTCTGGCAGCTGATGGACTCGGTTGCTTGAGATTCAGTCATGCCTCCACCAATAACAGGGTGAAGATCACTGTCCATGTCCACAGTTTGTGATGACATCAGACTTCAGGTTGCCAAGTATCCTTGTGAGTCTGCCTTAAAAAGAAAGAAGTTTTAGGGCCAGGAGTTTGGCTCAGTGGCTTAAGCGCCTGCCTGGCAGGCGTGAGGTTGTGAGTTTGATCCCTGGTGCCAAAAAAAAAAGGAGAAGAAGAAGTTGCTGTTTCCTTCCTCAGACTAACATTCCTTTAGAGGGATTCCCCGGAAGGCTTGCTTATGCCCTATGTGTGCACACAATCAGGTGAGATTTACCTGTACCTGCTCCCTACTCCAGGCCCACATACGTGCATAAAGCATGCTCACACCCAGGATAGCTACTACACAAAACATTCAAGTAAGAGCTACCATATTATAATCAGAAACATAACTTCTTTCTGACTCTTGGCTCAGTTTTTTAATCTGGCTCAGGATTCTTTCCACCATAATTTCTTGCAATTTGGCTTTTGTTCTTTTCCATTCTTCATTTTCTCCTTTCCCAACTGCCTAATTCCACATGACTAAATCTCAACTCCACCCCTAGAACAAACCTCTCTCCCCTCTGTCAATATTAATAGTGATTGTAAGTGAGTATATTTTTATAATAATTGTATTTTTTTACATAATTGCACATATTTAAATTTCACAATTTGATAAGTTTTGGCATTATATAGGATCTTGGTTACTTTTTTTCTTGTTGCTGAGACAAAATATCTGATGCTCAAATTAAGGAAGGAAAGTTTTATTTAGCTCAGAGTTTGTGGAGGTGTCAGTCCATAATCAGCTAGGTCCAAGGGAGGGTAGCATGGCAGAGGGTCAAAATTTCGTGGTGATGGAAGACAGCAAAAGCAAGAAGAGCAAAAAGGGAGGAGCACAGAGAGAAGACTTTTTTGGTCCCTTATATTGTATGTAGGCCACACCCACTTGGGTGTAGCATTCACACCCATAATCCCAGCATTAGACCGTGAATTGGTCACAAAATCTAGAAGCCTGCCCCCATGACTGCGTGAGGCTTTGAGGGGACATCCAGACTCAAACCATGACATACATTTTTGAACTTACTTTTAAGTAATAAAACTTTCCTTAAAAGGCAAGCACAATTGAACTGTGCATGTATGTGTGTGTGTGTGCATGTGTGCACATGACTGAACATATGCATGCATGTGCATTTGTTTGTGTAGCTGGAGGAGAAGTTCACAGAAGGCAAGCTGTTATGGTTTATATCTAGATGTCCCCCTAGGGCCTTGTGCATTCATAGATGGAGCTTTTGGGTGTGTGATACTGAATTATTGTTGTATGATAACTAGATTCATTCACTGATTGGTTTACCATAGTTATGGGTGTGGAAAATGGGAAGGCGCACACTTGCTGTGGGTGGTACCATCCAATAGGCTTGCAGTTTAAAGATAATAAAAAGGAAAAGGAAGGCTTGCCACTGGCTGCCTCCTGCCTGCAATGCCATGGACTCTTTCTTTCATTCCACACCTTTCTGGGATGCTGCCCTTTGTTGGAACCAACCAACTATTGACTAAAACCTCTACAAAATGTGAACTAAAGTAGACCTTTCCTCCTTTAATTTGTCAGTATTAGGCATTTTGTCCCAACAATGAGAAAGTAACTAAGACACAAACTAACAACAGATTTGGGCAGTCTTCATATCTATTGAGCTAGACCAACAGACCCACATGTCTGTTTGGTGAAGCACACAGGAGATCATCAAGATGTGAAATTCTGATTCTGGGAACATGAGATTTTTCGAAGGGCAAGATTAATTTGAGTAAAGCAAGATGACAGCTCTAAATCAGAGGGAATGAATGAAACTCAGTTAAAAGTATTATGGCATAAATAGTGAAAAATGCTAAAAATGGTAAACACATCTCAATGAAAAAGTAAAATACAGTGCTAAACATATTGGCCAAACTATATGATGAGTGCAGTGGAATGTAATTTCTTCATTTCAGCAGGCATATTACTAGATTATGAACCAAAGGAGAGACTTATTGCAAATTAGAAGTCACTGGGCATATTCAAGTGATCAATATCAAGAGCAGAAGAGCGTAGTAACCTGGATACCAGACTGCACAATCTTGGTTGAAGATTGGTTGATCATAATGTAGCATGATAAGAAAATAAATAGGGACAACTTGCAAATTGCTATCTGCCAAATGACAGATGTGAGATATTCACTCTAGTAGCCCCTAGAAGCACAGAAGGAAAGATTGGACCTGGTACCCCACACCTATCTAGGTAGGGCTTAAGCCAGATAAATTTTATTTTAATATTACTATATACCTGCTGCATGTCTCAGGCTGAGAATCCAAGAACTACACACATCTGATTGATATGTATCATTGCATGTCAGTTGCTACTTACTTTTGCTTATAGTCTATTTGCATGCCTGCTTTCCAAAGTAGAGTTTCCTGATATACCTTTATTACTGGTTTTTCTTACTTGCAAAATCAACAGAACTTCCTGAAATATACAATCTTTGGGCTGTAGGTGGAGATAAACACTGTAAAAGAAGTAAAGATAAATGACAAATATCTCTGCCAGTTATAAATGTTATCTGTTGGGAGCCTTTGAAGCTGGAAATTCACTTAGGGCATGATCCTGACATGATCATTCCAAGAACAAAGAGAGCCTAGGGCAAGTCACATGAAGAAGCTACTTCAGCCTAGAGAACACCTAGCCCCAAGACAATCTGAACAATGGGTTGCTAGGACAACAGGGTGTCATGTGACATTAGGTTGCTAAAAGGTATAAATAAACACCCCTGCAGTGAGGGGCCAGTTCCTTTCCTCCCATCAGGAGAGTAAGGGCTCCACCTGACCCCAGCTTTGTCTCTTTATTTTTCTCATCTTCTCGTGGTCCTTCACTCCAAGAACCTCAGGAGTCGCTTGGGTGGTGGCAGTTATCAACAAATTTCTTGAGTCATTTTCTATACCTCATATATAGTTTAATTTAAACCTAAACAAAAATTTATTTGCCATAGAGATGTATTTACTGTAAACTGTGACAAGAGTCTATTTCTGACTAAAAATTTGTAATATTTGTTAATGTCCATTACAGTGGGAGTTATAACAAACCAGTTAAAATTATTTAAGTAAGTAATAGTAATAGTATTTTAGTAATCTAAAGTAAAAATAACTTTCTTGTTTCTGAAATGACTATAGAAGTTTTTAAAAACTACATTTACCAAGCTGGGCATGATGGCACACACCTGTAATTCCAGCATTCAGGAAGCTGAGAAAGGAGGATTACTGTGAGTTCAAGGCCAACCTGGGCTGCACAGTGAGTTCAAATTCAGCCTGGACTACATGGCAAAACTGTGTCTCAAACCAAGAAAAATAAGCAAAAAGCTCCACTTACCAAAGAGACTATTCTGGATAGTGAGCTGAAGATAGAGTAGTGAGACAGCTATTGGTTTATCATGAAGGCCATGTCTATTACTATTTTAAACTTATTTTATTCTGGCTTCTTATAATAACTTCATGAGCAATGTACTGTGATTTCTACTGTATGAGTAAGGAAGCCATTTTTAGAGAGCTAGATTCAAGCAACTTTCCCAGACATGACCTGCCAGTACTTGGCAGTGCTTAGATGCAGGTCCAGGTCTCCCTGACTTCTATTCTCTTTCCATTACATTATGTGGTCAAATTATACTGTGAAGTACAAAAATCTCTGATTACACTCTGCAAAATGACTTTACAATAAAAAGATCCACATAAACACAGTAGGCCATTTACTTGTATGTAGCATGCAGGATTTGAGTACATTTTTGCCTGGGCAATTCAGTACTAGGTCTGAATCTCCCTTAAAGACCATATTACCTGTTAGGTAAAATACAATTTTAAAATTTCACAATTTTTCAAATGTATGATATAACAAAATCCCTCCGAACTATGATAAAGCAACATCCTTTCCAACCCACTATACACACAAGTGTATAAGGGAGAAAAGCAAATTAATGTCATCAGAAAATATATCTATAAAATGAAGTACTATGTAGCAATAAAAAAGGAATAAACAACTGATAACTGCAATATCATGGATTACAACTACATTTGGCTACATGAAAATGACAGAAGCAAAATTTATTATGAATTAATTTATGACATTATGACTTCAGGACTTCATCAATATGATATATTTGAAAAGGCAAAATTAAAGGAAGAAAAATCATATCAATTGTGGAGTCTGGATAAATTAGGGCATGAGGAAATGTAGGGGAATACAAAGGTATTTTGATCATGATGTGTCTTAGTTACTTTTTCTCTTTGCTGAGACAGAATACCTGACACCCAAAATTAGGGAAGGAAACTTAATTCTTATAGTTCTTGGAGGTTTCAGTCCATATTCACTTGACTGCAAGGTAGGGTGGTGTGGCAGGGCAGCCATTCAATGGTGGCTGCAAAACAGCAAGGCATGAACTCAAAAGAGAAAACACGCCTTCTTTTCACCCTTACACTGTATGTCAGCTCCACCCCTGGGCAGGTGCAGCACTCATATTGCCAATCCCAACACTAGACAATAAGCCAATCACCAACACCAGGCTCAGCTGTGTCCATGTCATGATTACATGAGACTTGGCAGGGCCACAGGACCATAACCATAACATTCCACCCCTGGCCCCCCAAGGATTCATGTACATCCTTTATACAAATGACATTTAGTCCATCTGCAAAAGTTACCAAAGTCCTAACAGTTTCAGCACTGCTGAAAATTCCAAGGCCCATCTCCTCTGAGATCTTTGTCAAACTCTTAACTGTAATCCCCTGTACAAATGAAAACAAGCTAAACAGTTCCAAAATGTGAAGGCACAAAATAAACATTACCATTCCAACGGTTACAAACAGAGGAATACAAAGCATTGGAACCAAAGCGAGTCCAAAAATCAACAGGGCAAGCATTAAGTCCTGGTGTTCTATGCTCAGCCTCTGAAGCAGTCTGGTTGCAAGCTCCAAAAGGCTTGAGTGATTTTACCCCTACAGCACTTCCAGAGGCTCATTCTGTTCAGTTCTCGCAGCTTTTTTTGGACTATCCATGTTCTCAGCTTTTTAAAATTTCTGGGTTCTCTGCTGCACTCTTGGCTTTATCCTTATATCTTTACATATTGCTCTCTGAAGTTGGGGTGGAAGCTGCACTAGCCTCAGAATCTGTGCATTTTCCTTGCACCTAAAACCAGTGCCACATGGGTGCTGCTGAGGTCTGTTGCCAGCTGGAGCAGTAGCTAGGCTTTCCTCTCTCTTGGCTGTAGGGGTTGAGTGCATGGATTGCTGAGCTCTCTGAACCTGATTGTGAGGAAAATTTCTCTATGCCGCCACCATTTTGGAATCTCCTGTGGCCTTTTTGCCACTCTGGAATATGGCACTCTGTAGCTTTTTCCTCCAAGCAAACTCTTATTTTTGTCAGCTTGAGACTGCAAAATGTGAAGGCCCACTACTTCCCAGGATGGCCCCAGGCCATCTTTATTTATTTCTCTGTTTCTTCTCAGCAATCAAGGTCTCAGCTCTATCTTTACAGTCCATAGCTTCCTGGCCAATCAGACATTTTAAATCATCCTGCTGAGCTCTTTGCTCTTGATTCACAACATAAATCTGACTAAAGGCCCCCAACAGTAGCCATGCCACTGCCTCAACATTTGACTGCCTTGAAATTCCCTTTGCCAGATTAATCAGTCTGTTGCCCTTAATCTTGGTCTCAGGCAAAGTCTCTGGACATGTACAAAATGCAGACAAACTTTCTGCTAAGCCATAACACACATTATGTGGAATCTAACAACCAATGCACTCCTTCTTCCCAGCAGAAACCTCCAGAGCCTGGTCTTTGCTGGCAGGCTTTCTATCAGCCTTCTGGCCTTCTGAGCTCTGACCAAAATCTCCCATACAGGACAGCCTAGGCTATTCTAGTGCCACTTTTTCAGGTGACGGCTCCAAACCTTTCTAAACTCTTCCCACAAGCCATTCTCAAAGGCTCTTGCACCACAGAGTCAGGTTTAGTCACAGCAATGACCCCTCATGCCGCTGGTACCAAGTTCTGTCTTAGCTACTTTTTTCTTGTTGCTGAGAGAGAATACCTGACACCCAAAATTAGGGAAGGAAAGGTTTATTTCTTACAGTTCTTGGAGGTTTCACTCCATATTCAGCTGCCTGCAAGGTAGGGTGGTGTGACAGGGCAGCCATTCATGGCAGTTGCAAAATAGCAAGGCATGAACCCAGGAGAGAAAACACAACTTCCTCTCACCCTTACACTGTATGTCGGCTCCACCCCTGGGCGGGTGCAGCACTCACATTGCCAATCCCAGCACTAGACAACAAACCAATCACAAACACCAGGCTCAGCTGTGTCCATGTCATGATTACATGAGACTTGGCAGGGCACAGAACCATAACCATAACATGATACTTGTGTTGTATCTATGCATATTTTTAAAAACACATAGAACTGCTGAATCAAAAAAAGATACACTTTGATTATGTAATTATAGCTAGTCATAATTTTAGAATTTGAGAAATTCAAATTAGAATGAAAATCTAAGTCTATAGAAAGGGATAAAAATGAAGTAAGTTCTGGGCTACAGCAATATCTCTGAGGAAGGAGCTGTGGCTGACAGTGAGCTTAAGATGCAATTTAAAGAAGTGAAGTGTCAATATTAATGCCACAAATGTCTAGAAAAGAAAAGAAGTGAAATTCAATCTTCATATTTAATCAGTCATTTAAAAGGTACTTTCAATTTATCTAAATGTATTTACCTGGCTTGACTGGAAATTGATAAAAGAAAGGAATGTACCTTTTTATATTCAGTGAAAAAAAATATTTAAGCATCAAACAAATACCCCATCAAGAGCTGGGTAGCACCTAGGTGTCTGAAATAATCTCTCTTTCCCTGTTATTTCTAGCACTCCACAGGTGCATTCCCAACAATATCATCAAATGCAAACCAATCAATATTTGCTGGAGAAATATGATGTTCATCCTTATTTTTGCTTTTAGTTAACTTATGAACTTGGCGCAGTAAGGCACAGTCTGTTCTTCATGTCTAGTAAGTTTCATTATATTCAATGTCATTTGTATTTTATAGATACCTGTTGAAGCCTACAACTACACAGGAAGCAGAGTGAGGTACAACAGACTTGCAATGCATCCTGCCCTAAGAAAACTGACTACTCATCCACTTGTGCAGTGAGACACAGTCATATGATTTTGGTCTGCATGTGAACTTTCACTGGGCAGGTCTGGAGAACTGGTGGAAGAATTTATTTATCATCAATTTGTATTCAGATTTGAGAAGCCTCATGGACAACCTCGCCTTACTTAGATACAAATAAAACAATGACCTAGCATCTGAAAAGAGACTACATTGATTATAGAAAAGTATCTGGCCTACTCCTTTTATTTTTTCCTTTAATTTTTTTTATTTTTAAGAGAATAAAACCAAACAAAATAAAACAGAGTACAGTCAATCAAAACAAAACAGTGAAAGTGATAGAGGATTTCAAAATAAGATAATAAAAAATCAACAATGGCTGCCATAATGCCTCTTGTTTTCTTTAAAAGTGCTTGTCATACCATCAAATATTAAAATCAAACAAAACAGAACATAATAAGACCAATTAAAACAGAACCATGAAAGTAACACAGGACTTCACAACAAGATAATAGGAAATCAGCAATGGCTACCATAATATATCTTATCTTAGATATAACTGCCCATGCCATCAGACATAATAAAATCAAACTAAACCAAACCAAGCAGAATAAAACTAAACCTAACAAAATAATGAAAACAATACAGGACTTTAAAAGAAGATAATAGGGAATTAACAATGGCTATCACCTTCCATTTTTAGATATTCCCTCCCCTTTCACTTTCACAATATCTATTATACATTTTGAATCCACTAACACTTTCAATTTTTTGTAACAGGGAGACAACATGCTGTTCACCTGTATGAGTCTAAACCATTTCACCTAAAAGCTTGTTCACAAGTTGAATCCATTTACCTACAAGAGCCTCATGATTAGCCTTCTTTATAGCTGAGTAGCTTTCCACTGTATAAAAATTGATGGGCAAGTTACCCCTACTTTTTTCTGGTTCTTTGTCACATGGAGCATTTTTTTTTCTCCTTTGACTTTCAGTCTATGAATATCCTTTAAAGTTAATGTGTTTCTTGTATTCTCCATATTGATGGATCTTGTTTCTTGATCCATTTTACCTGTGTTTCTTCTTATTGGTGAACTGAGGCCATCTACATTAATGGTTATAGCCAACATGCACTAGTCTGTCTTTGCCATTGGCTCCCTACATTTCCTTTCCATTCAATTGTCTGCCCCACTTGGTGAGCCTACTTTGCTGCTGCTCCTGAAACTGTGGTCATTTTTATCTTTCTCTGGAATATCCTTCAGTACTCTTTGTAGGGTTGGTTTGGTGATAATGAATTCATTGAGTTGTTTATTGTCGTGGAAGTATCTTATTTCTCCATTAATTTTAAAAGATAGTTTTCGTAGAGTGCACCACTCTGAACTGGAAGTTGTTTTCTTTCAGAACTTGAAATTCTTTACGTCAAGCTTTTCTTGATTTGATGGTTTGTGTTGACAAGTCTGTTGTGATTCTGATGGGTTCCCCTTTACAGGTGATCTGTTTCTTTTCTCTAACAGCCTTTAATATTCTGTTCTTGTGCTGAATTTCTGGGATCTTTATTATATGTCTGGGTGTAGATTTATTTTGGTAATGATTACTTGGAATTTTATATGCCTCACTTATCTGTGCGTCAGATCCTTTTCCTATGCTTGGGAAGTTTTCTGCTATTACTTCTGTAAATAGTCTTTTTATGTCATTTGTGTTGATGCCTGCTTTTTTTGACAGACACCTATCAATCTTAAATTATTTTTCTTTGCATCATCTTGCAGCTGTTGAATTATTTCATGGTTCCTTGTTATTTTTAAAAGATCTTTCCTTTTGTGATTGCTAGCTGCCATTCTATCGTCAAGGTCTGAAAGTCTATCTTTGGTTTCATTCCAGTGGTTTTGTCATCTTTCACTGGAGTTTTCATGTCCTGGATGTCTCTTTGATTCTGCTTCACACATTCCAGTTCTTCTCTATATTGTTCACTCAAGGTTTCCCTATTTTCCCTATGCTCTTCTCTTTTTTTTTAATCTATGTCTTCATTTTTTAATTTATTTTATTTTTTTATTTAAGAGAAAATGGACACAGAAAAGAGAAACAAAAAGAGACAAATAAACAATAACATTAAATCCGATATGATAACATTATACGTTTACAAAATGAGATAATTGAAATTTGGCAGTAGTTGTAATATTGCATATCGTTACCTTCAAAGGGGTTGGTAAGACTGAACTTTTTGGACAGCTGTGCAGTGGGAAATTGCTGCATCTAATGTAAGTTACCAGCATGAGGATGGGGGAAGGATGGCGAGAGGATGGAGATTCAGATGAACAGATATAGACATGTAAAATTGATCTAATCATATGAGTATTAACTGTTCTTTTTCAATAGCTAATGCATTTAGTAACATAGTCATTTTAACTGTCCTATGTATACCTATTTATAAATTTATGTCTTTTCCCTTCCTTCCTTCCTCCTTTCCCCTTAGAATACCTCTTGTTGTCATTAAAATAACTGCCCATATCATCAGGCCTAATATAATCAAACAAAATAGTTCAGAATAAAACCAATAAAAAATAAAACAATAGTCACAGAGAGGAGAAACAAAAAGCTAAAGGGACCAACAGACAACAACAACATATCTGATACTGTAACATCATAGGTTTATAAACTGAGATGATTGGAATTTGACAGTTGTTGTAACATTGTATGTCGTTACCTTCAAAGGGGTTGCTCAGATTGACAGATATAGGCATGTAAAATTGATCTAATCATATGAGTATCAACTGTTCTCTCTCAATAGTTAATGCATTTAGTAGTATAGTCATTTTAACCATCTTATGTATACCCTCATGTAAATCTATGTCTTTTTCCTTTTCCCTTCCTTCTTTCCTTCTTTACCCTTGTAATACCTCTTGTCTTCAAAATAACTGCCCATACCATCAGGGCTAATATAATCAAACAAAATAGTACTGAATAAAACCAATAACAAATAAAACAATGGAAGCAATACATAGTAATGCAACGCTGATTTTTATAATGCCTCATATTATCTTCTAAACAGTTGCCTATATCATCTGTTATAATACAATCAAACCAAAATAGGTTAAAATCACTCATAACAAAACAATGAAAGCAATACAGGATTTTGAAACAAGGTGATCAAATATCAATAAAGGCTACCCTAATATATTTTGTTATCTTTGAAATAGCTGTCTATGTCATCATATATAATAAAATTAGGCAGGTCAAGGTAGAATAAGATTAAACTAAACAGCTCATTGAAAACAGTACTGGACTCAAATCCCGATGATGGATTATTCAATTGTCTGCCCTGCTCAGTTATATCCCTCTGCTGCTATTTCTGGAGCTGTGGACTTTTTTTTATCTCTCTCAAAAATGTCCTTCAGTATTCTTTGTAGGGTTGGCTTGGTTGTTATAAATTCCTTTAGTTGTTCTTTGTCATGGAAGTGTCTTTTTTCTCAGTTGATTTTGAAAAATAGTTTTGCAGGGTACATCAGTCTGGGTTGGAAGCTGTTTTCTTTCAGGGCTTGGAATACTTCACTCCAAGCTCTTCTTGACCTAATGGTTTGTGTTGAGAAGTCTGTCGTGATTCTAATGGGTTTTCCTTTGTAGGTGATTTTTTTTTTCCCTAATAGCTTTTAATATTTTGTTTTTGTGTTGAATTACTGGGATCTTGATTATTATATGTCTGGGTGTAGGTATATTTTTGTTATGTTTAGCTGGAGTTCTATGTGCTTCACTTATCTGAAAGTCACTTCCTGTTCCCATGCTTGGAAAGTTTTCTGAAATTATTTCTGTAAATAGGCTTTTAATTTGATTTGTATTGACCCCCACTTTTTCACTCACACTTTTTATTCTTAAATTATATTTCTTTGGGTAGTCTTGCAGCCGTTGTATTGTTGCTTCCAGGTTTTTTGTTATTTTTAAGAGATCTTTCCTTTCTCAATCACAAGCTTCAAACCTGTCTTCAAGGCTTGAAAGTCCATCTTTAGTTTCCTTCAGGTGGTTCTACGGACTTTCATTGGTGTTTTTGATTTCCTGGTAGTCTCTTTGAATCTGTGTCATGTATTCTAGCTCTTTTTTGTAACAGGTTTCCCTTGTTTTCCTATGCTCCATTTTTTCATCTATGTCTCCTTTAGAGATGCCTAGCAATTCTTTTATTGTGTTTTTCATTTCTTCTTTTAGTTGAATCAGTACTTCTACTCTAATTTCTTTTATAGCTTCATGAAGTTGTTTATTTACTTCAGTTGTCATCACCTCAGAGACTTTAGTTGACCTCCTCTGCGCTTGCTTCTCCTGGATTTGCTCTGCCCGGATTGGAGGCCAGAGACCACCCCCTGCCTCCCTGTCTTGCCATTTTTCTGGATTGTTCTGGACATACCAACGATCTTGTAATTTCTTTGGAGTGAGGCAGTGCTGATTGTGGATATCTGACTGTTACCACTAGGTGTGCTGTTACAGCACTGTCTACTGCCCATCTTGGCTCCTCCAATGTCTGGCACAGTGCGCGGGGGCAGGGCTGCTGCCTGGGAACTTGGGCCAGTTGTTTGTGAATCTTCCACTATCACCCCTAGGGCACACATGGAACCTTGGTCTCCAGACCTAGCCGGTCACCTGCTGGGACCCTCCAGGGCTCAGTCAGAGCAATTTCTGCAGGATTGTGCCTAATTAGGAGTGGTTCCAGTCCCAAGATGGCTGCCAGTCCCTTGCTCTCCCTTGTGGCGGTTTGGGGCTTGCTGCACTTACCAACCAGTTTTAGTTCACTGCCACTTTCCTCTGATGGCACCCCTCTGGGTGGAGGCCTTGAGGGTCGCCGTTGCTGCCACCATCATTGCCGCCATCATCGCTGCCATTGCCACTGTCGATGTCACTGCCACTGCAGCTGCAGCACTTTAATTGCACATCACAAAGTGGGTCTGGCTCCAGACAGGGGCGCCACTAGCCACCACCTTTGTTTGATTGTTTCTTTTTACTCTTTCTGTGGGCTTCAATTCTCACTTTAGATTCTTCCTGGGTCCAGGGAACCTGCCTCCCTCTTTTTTGTCTTCCCCATGTTGTTATAGTCCAGCATCTGGACAGTATCTTTCAGGGATGCCACTTACCCTGCTGTTTATTGTTCTGCCATCTTGTCCCACCCCTCTCTATGTCTTCTTTAATAAGCTCAGCAACTCTTTTATTATGTTTGTCATTTCTTCTTTTACCTGAGATATTATTTCTGATCTGATTACTTTTACAGCCTCATGAAGCAGTTCCTTTACTTTAGTTGCCATCATCCCAGATTTCAAGTATGTGACTTCCATTTTATTCCATGTCCATGTCTCCTGGACTTGTTTTGTTTGGGTTGGAGGCCAGAGGTTGCCTTTTGCTCCTTTGTTTTGACATTTTCCTGGCTTCCTCTGGACAAGTGGGTTGTGGGGTTGCAGGTGCTTCACAAGTTGGCTACTCACCCAAGGTGTAGGGGTATTGGTCAGACACCTGGGTTTCTCTAACCCAGGTTTACAGGGAGGTGGTGGGGTGTGGGGTGGGCTTCTCCAGACACTCAAGGCTTGTCCAAGGCATAGCTGGTTGGTTCTTCCAGCCTGTGCTGGCTACAGGCTTGTAAGGGTGGATATGGCTGTTTCTTCTCCTGGCCCATGCTGGCTACCTGCAGGAGAGTCGCAACAGTGGCTGGTATGTGCACAGTGGTAGAGTGTGGTGGGCTGTCTTCTTCTTCTCCCTACCCACTGACTCCTTTTAATGGGCTCAGAAATAAGTGATAGTTGTTATTGGTGCTGGTTTTGCTTTGTTTTGTAAGGAATGGGGGCACTAAGGCAGCAGATTACTACAGAGGAAGAAAGAGAGTATTTTCAATCCTATTTAAGATGAAGATAGCATGCATTCTTTGTATTGAAAATACAGCAGTAGGAGATGCCAGGAGCAAGAGGCAAAGATGGAAAATGGTAAAATTAACTTGATAAGCAAAAAATTGTGTTAATGAGTGTGAGAAATTCTCTTTGGTTTATTTCCAAAAAGCATTGAAAGAGATTATTTTTAAGGGTCAGAAGTAGAAAGTTTGCAAGTTACAGATTATCAACATATCCAACAATATTTATAGCTGTTAATAGAAGACAAATTTTGCCTTCAAAGGGTTCTGGGATATGTACATGAACAAATGTGTTTATGTAAAACCAAAATGCCATGCAGTGCCATAAGGACTGGGATAGACAATAACTACTATGAGAATTCAGGCAAGGAAGAAATGTTGGTATACCATGTAGTAGGACTTCCTTGAGAAAGAGAAAACCTAAAACTTTGGAGTTCACATACTTAATTTGCAGTTGATAACTCTATAGAAAACGTTTTCCAGAGAATTGTCAGAAAATGATTTCCTTATGATAAAAAAATCTTTTGATGCATGTTTGCTTCTTAGTTTTTCGATGTAGCATTATGTGTTAATCAGTTTTCCATCACTGACAAAATACCTGAGGTAGGGCCGGGAGTTTGGCTCAGTGGCTTAAGCCCCTGTCTAGGAGGTGCAAGATTGTGAGTTCGATCCCCGGTGCCGCAAAAATAAATAAATAAATAAATAAACAAATAAAAAGAGAATTAAATCAAAATACCTGAGATAATCAATTTAAAAGGAAGAGAGGTGTTTTTGGACTCAATGGTCTGTGGTTGCTTGGCTCTGTTGCTTTGGGCTTGTAGTGAGATAGTAGAGAAGGTGGTGGAGAAGACCTGCTCACATCATGGTGGCCAGAAAACAGAGGGAAGGAGTGAGGGAGAAAGAGGAAGAGAGGGAGAGGGGAAGGAAGTGAAGAAGAGAGGGAAAGAGACAGGAGGAAAAGGATTTGTGGTTCCCATATCCCTTTAAGCTCACATTGCCAGTGACCTAACTTCCTCCAAGTAGGCCTCATCTTTACAGATTCCATCACCTCCCATTAATACCACAGACTGGGGACAAAGCCTTTAATACACGGGCCTTCATAGCACATTTCAAATCCAAACCATAGAACATTATTTGAGTATAGTAAATACTTCATAAATGTCTGTTAATATATTAAGCATGATGATGTATTAAGTATTTCAAAGCACTATAGTTTATAGAATTTTAAGTGTGCAAAGAGTCTTAGAAAGTCATCATGTACGTGAATGACATAGTATGAGGAAGATACATTAAATCATCTTGAAAAAGTACATATTTTCACAGAATTTTAAAGTTGGACAGGCTTTTGGAGATTATTCCTAGTCTGAAGTTCCATCTTTAGAAGAATACATTTTTAAAAAGATGATAAACTCATTCATTATTTTAGAAATACAATTAGAGTGGACACTATGAGTTGAATTACTTAATACCCCAGTCCCACTGACTTCTCTCTTCTGTCAGGGCTGAAATTCAAATATTCTATTTTCTTTGTAGTTAGGAATGGTCATATAATACTATTAAGAGCAAGAAGGTGCAAATGGAATCTGTTGGAAGGAAGGAATTCTGTGTACTCTTATATGTTTCTGATTTTTTTTAAAGGAAAAGTTGGCCTTCTATCCACCTTTTTCAACTTGAATGTAGACAGGATTCTAAGTAACAACAATCTGGCTGATGACCAGAACCAGCAAAAAGTGTAACAGAATTAATGAGTTTCTAAGAACTGAGCACAGTACTATTAAGCAACTGCAGTAGCACAAGCTATCTACCACTGGACTTAGAGTTATGTCATGTGATGAATCCAAGTAATGAAAAGTATTTCCATTCTTAATTTTTGGTAAGCTTTTAGCTAAATTTAATTTTAAAAATATATATTCATTTTAGGATCTGTCTTTTATTTCAACATTATATTTTTAAAATAATGCATATTTATTTGATATCATTAAGTTTTGTTTATTTAAAAATATTTTTATCAGTACATTTTTTATGCATAATGAATATAGTCATCAAGGGGAGTTGGCACATGTATCTAACGCATCTTAATAGTTTTTATTTTCTCCTTCCTTCCTTTCCTTTACATCTCCCTCCACTCTAAATCTCCATATTTGCAAAAGGAATATATTTTTAAGGTTTTCCTGACTATTAAGTGTTAAAGGATTAAGTGAACTCTTCTATTTTATATATATTGTATTGACATTTTATTTTATATTGATTGATTGATTGATTGCTAGGGATTGATCCAGGGCCTTGCACATGTTAAGCAGGTATGACAGGTAAGCTGGATTTTTAACTCAATTGTATTGAGGGATTCCTGGGGATTAGTAAAGTACACTTCTCAATGTGTTTTGGTTGGGAGTATGGAGGTGTGACCTTGACATATACATCTAATCCATGGTTTCTCCCTCTCCAGTGCTTCTCTCCTCTCTGTTTTCTTGCTGCCATGAATTAATCAGCTTTCTTCTGCCACTCACTTCTGCCATGTCATTTCTGCCTGGGAGCCAGCCCACCATGGACTGAATGATTTAAAACTGTGCATCAAATAATCCTCTCCTCCTTTGGGTTGTACACACTGGGTGTTTGATCCAAGTGATGAAAAGCTGACTGATAAACAGGTTCTTTCTCAGTGAGCTATGCTCCCAACCTTTGTTATTTTCAATTTAACACTTTTTGACAGGGTAATTTAATTTTTTCCCATACAATGTATTTATGGGTGACATGATTTTGAACTTGAAATATAAGTAGTTTTGTATTTCATATACCTGTATATGAGTGGAGAAGCTGGGCTTCTAAGGTCATTTTCCTTTTCTCTCAAACTTCTATTTTGTAATTTCTGTGTTTCAAATGTACATATGTTGGTAGTTTAAATTTTTTTTTTACCTTTTTCACAGTATCTTCATCTCTTAGGACCTTTATGTTAAAAGGAAAAACTTTAGATAAATTAAATTTCACAGGATTTAGGGGCTTTGGACATAGCTCAGTAGTAGAGCTCTTTCCTAATATGTATGAAGCCCTGGCTTTGATCCCAGGTACTACAAACAGAATAAGAACAAATAACACTAATGAATAAATTTAGTAGCATTTTTTTGAGCAAAGAACAATTCACAAATCTTACAGAATTGAGAACCAGAAGCAGTTTAGAGAGCTTCCCCTAGCATAATGAGTTGGCTTGATACAGAAGCAAGGCAGGGAAATCACTTGATTTGCCACAGGTAGGCATGTGCCTTGCTTGAGCATGTATGATGAGGTATCTGTTTTGCTTGGGCATGTGGTACAATGAGTTGGCTGCCTGAGACTGCCATTGTGGATGGAGCTAATTGAGTCTGTTGAAGCCCTGAATGGAACAAAAATCAACCTAATGGGAAATTCGCTCCAACTGCCTGACAGCTTGTACTGGAACATCAATCTTTTTCTGCCTCGGACTGATTACAGCATTGGTGCTCCTGGCTTTCAGGTTTCTGACCTATACTGTGGTAGACTGAAAACTGATGGTCAACTTAAACACCAGCTGAACTGAATCAGCATGGTGCTGGGTGTAGAGGGTCCATCTGAGAAATATTGCTAGAATAAAAAGGTGAAGTGGAGAGGAAAGGGTTGCTATTGTGGGTTCTTCTAAGTGTTGTTTGGAGATGTTGGAGGAGCTTGTCATGCTGGATTCCCTGATATGAACTTGGCTGTTATCATCAGAGGAGCTCGGAACCTTGCCACTGAGAATGGCTGAGGTTCACTTTGGGAAAGCCCTGGTCCTTACTTTGAGCATCACTTCCTGGCTACGGAGGGGAAGATGTGTGCTGTTCAGTCTCCAGGAGAAGCTTGTCACGCTGGCTTCCTGATATGAATTTGACTGTTCTCATTGTCCGAGGAGCTCGGGACCTTGCTTTTGCTGAGGATGTCTGTGGTACTTTTCGGGGGAGCCCTGGTCCTTATTTTGAGCATCTCTCCTTGGCTCCAGTGCAGATCTCTCAACCTAGTGGTGCAGATCCTTCACCCCACTGGCATAGATTTTCTAGCTTCCACCACTTACCTTTGGGCCTTCCCAGTGCAGATTTGTGAAACAGACTTGCATGAGTCATTGTGGTGGGTTCTAGACTTCCTGTTGGACTTGTGGGGGGCACTGCCGTGGGCTCTAGGTCTTCAGCTGGATTCATGCAGGACATTGCTCTGGGAACCAGGAACTCGGCTGGATTTTCTAGGTCTTTAGTGTATGACCAATTTCCTGCACTTTCTTTGTATTTGACTCCTTGAGCGACAGTTATAAATAACACTATAAATTATGTGTCTTGTATTGTCTTGTTCTCCTTGCAACCCCTGACTACAGCATGTACCAAGAGTGGTTGACTAGAATCTATACCACTAGCCTTTCTGGCTCTCCAGTATGCAGCATAAAGATAGGAGAAATGTTCAGTTCCCATAATCATGTGAGTCAATATCTTAAAGTATTCATCTCTCTCTCTGTCTCTGTGTCTCTGTGTCTCTCTGTCTCTCTCTGTCTCTCTGTGTATTTGTATGTATGGTACTGGTTCACTTTCTTTGGAGATCCTCAATGAACACAGTTTATTAATTCCTGCAGTCATTCAATAATTAACAAATGTTTACTGAATATCTACTATGTGTCAAATAGTACCAAGATAGATTTGAGTTTTCCTACACTTCTCTGTATTTATTATCCTTCCAATAACTTTCTTTTAATTCACTGTCCTAAGGAAAATGTCTTCAGAACCAGACTGAATGTTTTTATTTCAACATTATCATTTACTAGTTTTATAACCTGGAAATAGTCTCTTAACTCCCTGAGTTTCAGTTACATCTTCAAAATAATAACAATATTATTACTTAGTGTTGCTGATATAATTAAAAGGTATTCTGTTGGAAGCTTGCCTAGCTCAATGCTTGGCCCATGGGAGGTAGTCAGTGAGTTACTTTTTTTTTTCCTTTCTCCACAGAAAAGTGGTAAACTGCAATGATTTTCACCAGTTTTATTCAGAAGTATGTAATTTCACTGTGTTACTATGTCACATTATCCAAATTATATACCCTTTTTATCAAGCTACAAATGACTCTCCATTTAAGCAAACTTTCTTCTTTTATGTGTTCCCTCACATATAGATTTAGACACATGCCACAAAAAGACATATTCTGTCTAAAAGCAACTCAAGCAGACAATAGTGAACTCAGATGTTTAAAAATTTCCAACAAGATGCTGGTAACATGAGACAACATTCTGTATAACATTTATTTAGTGGTTCATTGTAGAAGGTGAAAAATCTGACATTTTGTCAAACAATACACTAGTTAGGCGCTGTGTAGAATTACCTGCTTTTTAGTGGCAAAGTATGCTGGGTGGGCAGGAATGACGCAAGTGTCTAAAAAGTGTGTGAAAAAGAGTAAGGGATGGTGCTTGAGTGAAATGAAGTGGAAAAATCTGAAAGTAATGGAAGGAAGAAAGGGAGAGCCTCAGTATGCAAAACAAAATAAGTAGCATTTTATCAAGGATAGTTTGAGTCTTTGACATGACTAACATCAAATATAATTTGATGGTTAATTCTGGTTATTATTTTTTATTCACCAGGTTGATACATTTCCATTCTTGCCTTCTGAGTGCTATTCTAAATTGTGTTACCTAAATGCATTTATGGCACAGACAGTTGAAAGATACAGTCAATAAAGTGACTGAGCATAGTAGAAACTAGAGATCAAACCTTAACATATTTTAATGATGCTTTCATTAAGTGAAGCCAGTACTTACCAGCCAAGTGCTAACCCTCATTTTTCTTTCACTGGGGCTAGCATTGGGCCATTGTGACTGGAGCCCATGTAGGTTATGTGTCCTTCTACACAACAGTGTAAGGCACAAGTTTCAGAGTGGTACGGCTCCTTGGATTCTGCCCTGATTCAAGTTTTATTTCAGGTGCCACTGAGTCTTTGAAATTCTACAAAACATGAATATTAACCCAAGCAAAACTCTAAAATTTCTATCAAATTAGTTGGAAATCCAGCAATCTGTGTTTCTCTCACAAGACTGAATTTTTTACAAGTCTGGAATTGCACACATTTTAAAGTTAATTCTGAGATATTAATATGCTACTTAAACCCTTTTATGGTTACTGTTTTCATGGTATACATTTTTTCCATCATTTTCTTTAAACAATTTATGCTTTTGAATTTGAAGTTTATCTCTTTGAGAGGGTATATTGGTTAAGTTTATTCTGTTACCAGTTTATAAGTCTCTACTTTTTGAGTTGGTATCTTTAGACCATTCCATTTAATGAAATTATTGATGTGGTTGTTATATTTGTCATGTTGCGAGCTATTTTCTATATATCTCTAAACTCATTTATTCCTCGTTCCTTCTTTGATTACTTTTTTGTTGCTTGTACTGCAACGATGCCAGCCTTTTTATTTCTAGAAAAATTCTTTCCTTCTCTAGAATTATTAATAAAATAACTTAGTTGATTTTGCATGATAAACAGGGCTGCTTTTGCTATTATTATTGTGATTAGCCGTCCTTTTTTTGCTCTCTACTATTTGCTCTTTATCTCACTCTACTTGTTCTTGAAGAAGTAGGTAAATAAGTAATTAATGTATGTGTATAGAGGGTGGTGTGTGTCTATGTATGTAATGGTAATTGCCACAGAGAGGGAGAATGGAGGTAGGTGGGCAATTTTCTTGCTTATGGTCGACTCCAGAACAAGGAAAAGTATCTGATTACTGGTATCCTATTGCTATTAAAGGAAAATTAATAAATGCTTTTAAAAATACAGAGCAACATGTTCTTCATGATTTCAAGCACGTAATTTATGGTGCCTATGTGGTGATTGTTTTTAAATTATTTATTGAGTTTTCCAAATTTTTTTGCATATGCATTTATCTCTCTTTTACCCTAAGTAATCTTATCCAGATTTAAAAATGGAGACTTATTTTAATACAATAATTATTTTAAAATATCTTAAAGGAAATAGAAATCACTTCCACTTTTCTTAGTAATAACTTTTGTTTGCTCATTATTTCTCCTGATCCCTCCTTAATGTGTGTGTTCTTTCTTTTTTCTTTCTTTTTTTTTTTGGCGGCACCACGGATCAAACTCACAACCTCGCACCTGCCAGACAGGCGCTTAAGGCACTGAGCCAAACTCCCAGCCCTAGAGTTTTGAGACAGGGTCACACTACGTAGCTCAGGCCAGCCTTGTGCTCACGCTGTAGCCCAAGCCACCCTGGAACTCACAACGCTCCTCCTATCTCAGCCTCCTGAGTGCTGGGATTAAAGGTGTGCACCTCCATGCTTGGCTTCCTCCTTAATGTTGTAATTGGAATAAACAATGACACCACAAAATATAAGGTACAAATGATGCACCAGTATTATTGACTTATGAAAAATAAGTCTTGAAATAAAAAATGGTCTGAGGATGTAGCTCAGTGTCAAAGCCGTAGGTTCAATTTCCAGTATCACATGTACACAAACGTACAACAGATAATAAATTCTGATATGTAACATAATTTTCCTGCATATATCCATCCAGATTCTTTTGTATACATGAATCTCTCCCTACCTTTCTGTCTTAAACTGGGCATAAAGAAATTTTCTGAACCACTTCACCTATAGTAGGTCCTCAGACAGTCCTTATTTCACGGGGTCCTGACCCATTCTATGGAGGAAGGAATGATAAAAAACTTGGACAGGTCTTGCTGTTTCCCCACTCAGTCTATTAGCAAGCATGCTATGCAGTGAAGTCTCCACAATAACCCAAAAGAACAGGGCTCAGGTTCAGAAAGCTTCCAGATAGCCCATCACGTAGAGATTCCTGGAACAGGTGCAGCCAGAGAGCGCGTGGAAGATCTGTGCCTTCTCCCACGACTCACCCTGTACAGTTCTTCATCTGTACCCTTTATAATAAACCAACAGATATAAACACATTTCATCTGAGTTCTGTGAACCATTCAAGCAAATTAATTGAACAAATGAGAGAATTGTGGGAACCCTGATATATAGGTGTTTGGTCAGAAGGACAGGGAAAACAATCAGGGGTTGGGGGTGGCATTTAAAGAAGGAGTAGTCTTGCAGTCCCTCAAACTGTGGGATTGGACATTACCTCCAGGCAGATAACAACAGAGCTATACTGGAATAGAGGACACTCAGGTTGTGGTCATAGCTGTGGAACCGCTTGTTTGCTGGTGATGAGAAATCCCTGTGCCTTCTGAGGTCACAGAAGTTGTGAGTGGATAGCAGAAGAAAGTGATCTTGAGTTGGTTTTTTCTTTTATGTCCTCAGTGGTCCAGTCTATTATTATACAGCAGACAATTTATTATTAAAACCTCTCATTAGAAGATATATAGTAACATAGATTCTGCGGTTTTTGTCGAGTTTGCAAGAGACCAAGCTCACTGCTGCTTCTTGTACAGGAAACACCACAGACAGACTTAATTTGCTCTTGATTTTTTCTTTTGGAGCATTAAGGTGAAAAAGCACTGAGCAATTAAAAAAGTTGGAGCTTTGGAAGAAATCACATTAATTTTGGGCAAATTTATATACTTAAAATTACAGTAGTCAAATTTCTCTTTGAGTCATTTTTTATTCAACATATAAAACAATGCTTATTTACCTTGACGTAAAATATGCAGCTGATACAGAAGATAAGATAGAATCATACAAAAATACCAAAATTCTGACCTCAACTCAGCATACAGGATATGCCATACATAGGACATTCAAAATGCTCTTTTACTCTCTCAGCAATTTCTAATTATGTCAGCTTAAGCATCTTTACTTGATGACCATTTTCTTTTACAAAGGGGTTTAAATTAGGCACATAATGAATTAGTAGCATTAATAAAGATTGTACTTCTTTGTTCTTGAACGTTTTCTTCTAATGAGTTTACCCTACAAAAGTCTTTTGGAAAATACCCTTAAGTTATTTATTTTAATAAGTTTAGTGTGAGGTAATTTTTTAAAAGAAGAGTAATGATATATACTTTATGCTAGGCCATGCAGAGAAGTCTTACTGGAAGTGTGTATGGATGGTAGTTGTTTCAGGGCAGTAGTTACATGCTATAGGCATTATTTTTAAATAAATTGTATATAACTGTAGAATGAATTGGATATAATTGTTTATACTGTCCATTAACAATTTTACAGACTCACAGTAGTGACACACAGTATACTGTTGACAGAGCTGATGTTTCTGAGTAGGAATGCAGAGCTTTTATTGCATCCTGAGTAAGAGAATTACGGGTGTGAATAGGAAAATTCTAACAGGATCCCTTATGTAAAATAGTTCTAGAATGAAGAAGCTCTAAGTGGCACTGCTTCAAATTATTTTTACTTGAGCACAAAGTGAGTTAAACTTAGATATTTGCTCTGGTTAATGTCAGGTAATATACTTTTACTTTTATTTAACCAACATATTTATTTGTGCAAAGTTCAGGTGTTAGTATGGTAGCAAGTCTACATGTGGTCTCAGGGAGTGTATGGAAGTTTGAGGGTAAGGATGTAGACATGAAAAGTAAAATAGCTTTGTGTTCACTTATATTCCCATTTCTTTTCAGTCTCTCAAGGTACAAGGTGCTATAGAAACATGACAGAAGATTGTCACCTGGCAGTGGTGACACCGGCACTTCCTTCTGTTTCGCTACTATATGAAGGAAAGGAAAAATTATGCTTCTTCACTTTTTCCCCATTTAGTCTCTCTCCACCTCTTAAAAACCAGTGGTGGGAACAGGTAATTACAATAAGGAATTATTCAAGAGCACAACTGACATTCATGCTGGTGTCATCTGGAAGATTTATTTTAAAAATTTTGTTTCTGTAAGTGTGTATGTATAAATCAAACAGCAATAAAACAATAGACATTAAGTCTCAGTCTGTGACAGTACAGCTCAGAAATGCCACACTTACTGTTTTTTTTTTGTTTGTTTAATAAGAATGTTACTAGAAATAAGGTAAAAACCAAATGTAACCAGAGCTTTGAATGTTATTAGCTCCTAGTTTAGTGCTCCAGTTGCTACGGTGTGACAGATAATTAAAGAGTTTCTGAGTCCCTGTTCACAACAAAAATAGCATGCCACAGGCAAAGCCCTGCAAGGGACACAAGGCATGGAATGACCTCACCGAGGAACCCCGGAATCAGACATCTCCAGAGTGTGTAGAAAAGAGAAAAACCAGCGACTGAGCAGAAGGCAGAGCGCTTCTGTAAAGAAGCTCTGGCTCCTGCTGACCAGTCCTCTTAACACTGAAATTCTCCCGCATGTGGCAAGAGGGAAATGTGGGGAAGCCTTGTGTAAAGTTTTAAATTCATAAGCCACAGGGGAAAGAATTTTTATATAAAACAACAGAAACAAAATGAACATCTCTCAAATCAGGGAGTTAGGAAGAAGCTACTCATCTTTGCAGGAGACAGTGAGTCAGAAGTTACACTCAGGGAAAGATGCCTTCCCCTCAGTTAGGAACTGGACTTCTTGGGTGCCAGATGCTGTCCTAGACAATCGGGCTGGGACTTAGGAGCCAACATAGGCAACTTTACATTTTCCTCCGGGTTGATAGAGAAAGGCTGATACTTTGAATTTCTAAATTCAAGGTTGATAGTGAAAAAGCTAAGTTGCTTTGAATTTCCAAATTTAAGGTAAATTTCAAAATAAGAATAAAAGACAGTGCTTTGTTCACTGCATTACAATGTTATAGTTTAACTCATTTTTATTGTTCTGCATAATAGCAATGTATAACACTACTCCATTTGAGAAACAGCAACAGGTATTACCCTGTGCCCCCACTGGCTGCCTTTTTTTGGTGCTGAAGATCAAACCCAGGACCTTGCATATGCTACACTTGAACAATTATCCTGAGCAGTCACTGAGCAGTAATCCTGGTCCCACCCATAGCCTTTTGTAATACGCTTTGGGCTCCCTTTCACTGCACAGTAACACAGCTAAGGTCTAGTGGTAGTTTCAGGATTTCTGTGTGGAAGGGGTTTTGGAACAGTTGTATGACTGGAAAGAGGTACCCAGAGGACTCACCTCGAAGTTGTGTTTGCATTTAAAAGTCTGCTGTTTGCAATTAAATTGTACATTTTAACAAAAAATAGCACTAGTTTGAGGCTAAGTCTCATCTTTTCAGTTTTTTTTTTTTTAATACTTTCACAGTGAGGATGGGAGTTGTAGAGCGTTGACATCATTGCTGATAGTGTCACATATAGTTTGTAAATCTCTTAGAGTGTTGCATCTCTGAAGTACCCTTTTACTTTGTTCCTGCTACATTATACCATGGCAACTCTGAAGCTGGAAATCCTATATAAATAATCAATTTACTGAAGTTGGCATTTGCAGAAAACAGCATACATGCTTTATGAACAGACTTTTCCTGAAAATCTCTATTTGGGTAGAAGACTGAAGGGGGATGAATGAGGTACTTGACGGGTTTTAGAAATCAATTAGGAGTGCATAGATACTATTTTTAGCAATTTATTTGCCAGAAACCATTTATTTGGACCATGACATAACTGCACGTGGCACATGAGACAAGATCTGGGCCCCAGTCTTTTCTAGATTGCTTAGTGTTGTACAGAATGAGACAGGCAGTTCACGCAAAGCTGACGGCATGTTCGATCAAGGCACTGCCCCTGGAAAACTGCATCACCTGGAAACGGATGGGCTGCTGTCCACAGCATGCAAACAACAGCCCCACAGACCAGGGCTTCTCACGATCTCTTCCACAGCACAGTGTTACTCGCTCACCAACAAAGGACTTTTTTCTTTTGGTGCAAATATTTCTGATCTTAGGCCTTGGTTTTATAAAAGGGAAAGAGGGCATTTATTTATGTCAATGTACGCATGTCACTGTATATATACATTTCTAGATAAAATTATTATAGTTGTCTAAAGCATCAAATTTTGTAAAAATATCTCTTCCCACAGCCTCTTTTCAAGCACACTTACAACACAGAAAATATTTAGAACTAAGTTACCCATGAGTCTACAGCTCAGAGGAAAATATCTTAAATCCTTTGATCATTGAAGTTTAAATTTTATCATGGAAGTTAAAATATTTATAAAGGATAACCTGTCATAATGTTGCTTGCAGGGCTGTGAATTCCTTGAGAGAGTAAAACAGCCTCTTTGTGGCTGCTGAATAGACCTGATTTTCACTGTGGGTTGCATTTCATTGCACTTTTTCTCTTTCAACCCCTTCCTCTCCTGCAAGTTCATATCACTTTATTAGTATTAAAGAGACATAATAATTTTAATAAATTTACATTGAAGAATGGGCAATTAGGTAGCATTATGTCAACTGGCTTAATATAATTAGCATTTTAGCATAATTTGAAATATGATCATATTGTGTGTATTTGGTTATGTACATAGATCTATCTATCTATCTACCTATCATCTATCCATTATGGATCTATTTCAGGGATGTGCTAAAGTCAGTTTATACTAGTTTGTAAGGACTGATCAACACATTTCCAGGAATTTAAAAAGTGGTTTAGGTTCATCATGTTGGTAGCCTGAAAAATGACTATGGAGAGAATATTTATACCATGGAAACTGATAAAAAAATCAAATCAAAGATTTTTTTCTTCTTAGAGAGCAAGGTGTTAAATAATTTACCAATATGCCATTGGAAGTTTGGTCAGGAAAGGCACTACAATGTTCATAATAGAAATCATAGTCATGTAAAGAAACTATTAAAGGTAAATAAAAAGTCTTTGGTAATTTAATTTTGCCCATAATTTCACCCACTGTTAAATAACACCCACTAAAGGGAGGGGAGGTTGATGGGAAAAAAGGAGGAAGCAAGATGTATCATGTACAGGTACAAATTTCATATGATGAATATTATTACTATGTATATATAAGATGTGTTAATAAAATAAAGTAAAAAAAATCTAAAAAATATACCACCCAAATTTCTTGTCAATTGTTTTAAAATAAAATAATAGAATTAAGCATATTTCCTAATTATAAATATGTTATAGGACATTTGTACAAACCTATCTTGGAACCTTTGTTGTTATTTTTAAAATCGAAGCCTCTACATTTGTATTTGGTGAAATATTAGCTAATCTCAAATATAAATGTAAAACAAATACTACATGAAAAGTGAAGGAATCAAACTTCTTTCTGGTGAAGCTTTTGTGTGTTAATTTCACTTGGCGTTACTTAGGTATTTTGTATTCAATCTGCCTGTGTATGTGCATGTATACATATACATACACTCACATAGACTTCAACAGATTATGATATTAGACAAATGGGATCTCTAATTCATGATATATATATATATAACCAGGAATGATTTATGGTAAAAATTGTTTGAGCATATGGCTGTGGAAGCTAGCTGATCTGGTCAAGTAGCTCCTCCTCTTTTCTAAAAATTTCAAAATATTCTCCTTTCTGTTTCTCCCCCTTGGTTTAGCAATGTATTTTGTTTAAATATGCACACTTACAGTTCAATGAATGCTTTGTCTATCAGTCACACATGCAAAGATGGATTTGAATTATCAGTCTGATTTACTTCTAAGAAGGTGCTGAGTTCAGAGCAGGGCTTCTGAGGAGGTGAGTACTGGAGTGAGCAGTGAAGTGTGTTGGGAAAGAAAGAACAGTTCCTGAACTGACAGAGAGAGAGAGAGAGAGGGAGAGAGAGAGACAGAGACAGAGAGAGACAGAGACAGACAGAGACAGAGCGAGATTCCAAAAGCAAATTACTACAAAACAATGACAAACCAGCCAGATAACCAACTAGAAAGAATCATCCCTTATCCCAACTTCTGGTAACATTGGCATTCCCCAGACACATTTCTAGTCTTCAGAATTTTAGATGTAGAAGTGGACAGTCAGCAAGTAGACTGACTGTGAGTCTAAAGGTAATTCCTTTAAAATTAGTTTCAAAAAATTAAATTCATGGCCTTTAGTTTCTCTGTTGACTTTCTCTTTCATGAGGAAAGCAAAATCCAGCACTTCCTAGATACTGACAGATTCTGATGTTGTGATAGTAAATCAGGTGGAGAAATTGAATTGTTGAAGTATCAGCAAATGTTACAGCAATAATTCACACATGCAGTTAGTTACACATATTCATTCATTGCCACTTTCCTAAGAAATGGAGCAGACTGGAAACTTATGAGGCAGCAGAGTTCGAGGAGATGCAAAGATTACTTCAACAACAAAGAAGCACACACAGAGGTGTGATAACTTGCTGTTGGTTTGCGCTTTCAAACCGAAAATTCTTCCGAATGCATTTCTGGGGCTCTATTTAAATACTGAAGTAACTTCTTGGTAAAATGCAATATTGAAATGGAATACTACCTTTTCTTGAAAGTAAGAAATGTATTTGGAAAATTAAATATCTTTTTTAAAAATGAAAAATACACATACTCTCACAGCTTGGGGGTTTAAATGAACCCTGTACCAAGGAGTTGAGAAAACTCCTATTTTATGTAATATTCTGGAAGTTGCTCGGCAAAGATGATGCTCGCATTTCAGGGTTATCCATCTATGCTGACATGTTCTATGCCAAAACCATTTTGTCACGTCCCCTACACAATATGACTTTTCATGATAAATAGCTGTGTGCTACACAGGACTGCTTTAAGTGTTTTTTTTTTTTCTGCACAAAAAAAGTTTTGTGTTTTAAAGCTCAATATCAAAATTAAGCATGTTCTGTAAAAGTTTAAATTAATCCATTCAGTGCATTTGTTTTTAAACAATAACATCTCAATTTCTATCTTACATAGAATATCAGCTCAATTGCACTATTTTCCAATCATACTGGAAACAAACAAACAAACAAACAAAAATCGTTTCCAACTACAAAACACAACACAAAGATGTTTTCAGTCCATGTTGTATATGGATTCTACTAAGGAAAAGTATTCTCATTTGAGTTGGGAGAAGTGATCTCTTTCAGGTAATTCATTTCTTGGCATTTACAAATGCTGTCAGGCTGAATACGGACATCCATCAGGAAACAATGGAAAAAATCTTAATTTACATTATTTCAAAATTAAATGTTTCAATGATCATAAAACTTTCTGTATTCCTTAAGTACTGTACTTTGGATGGTGACTTAAAATATAAACATACTTGTATAAATTATTCTTCTTTAAAACACTTTGTAATTTTGCTTACTCAAAAAAATGAGTAATTATTTAAAATATTTGTCATTGCTTTATAAAATATATATTTTGCATACTTTTTTTGGATCATGCTTGATCTGTTATTTACTGAGTCACTAATCCTTGATGGATTACACTGAGTTATGTGACCATGCTTTTGATTATATTATGAATTTCTTGTCACATATTTGAGGCAAACCTGAGGATATGTCACTGAATAATTGTTATTCTTTTCTCTTACAAAATATTTCATTTCTCCATTTTCTTCTTTAATGGCCTTTTGAAGAATCCAATCGCTGAATAATAGTTATTCTTTCCTCTTATAAAATATTTCATTTCTCCATTTTCTTCTTTAGTGGCCTTTTGAAGAATCCAATCTATTGAAAAAGCACAAAACATACAAAATTTATTGTTTTAATTTATTTAATAAGTTCTAATCTCTTTGCATAGAATCTAATTTAATACAACATTGGCAAATCTGGACATACGATTGATTCATGTAATTGAAGAATATTTTTTCACTGAACTATTAATCTTAAATGTCAAGAAAATAATATTTATCAAATTTCTACTTTATTTTTACCCTTTTAATTGGTTAGCTATATGTCTCTGGTAAAAAGTATTTTACATGTATTGAGCTAATTTAAAAAGTTCTGGGAAATATTTTGACAGTCATAACGTTGCAGTTAGCTAGCACTGTTCCTACTTCACCATCACTTTTTTTTTTCCAGGAACATGGCAGGAAATTTTCATCAAATAACTATGGTCATAAATTGAGATCATTAGAGCTTACAGGAGGTCTAATAAGTACTCTAAGGCTAGTGGGTCAAAGGGACTCCTCAGTTGTCTGGGCCAACTTTAATGGGTCAGAACACCTGCCTGCAGGCTTGTATGAGCGGCCTCTGAAAGACCTTGTTTCATTTAAATGTGAAAATTATTTCACAATGAGAAAAATTTCACAATACAGTGACTGTGAATCACATTTCATCATTCTTTATCACTTGGGGCATCATAAAAAGTTAAAAATGCTGTATTTATTTCCCATTAAAGAATAGGAAACATAAGTATGGGAATTGGAAGGTATCTTTTCAATGTCCTAATCTAAAATATCTATTTAAGAAAATAAAAGAAATTAAAGATCAAAGGGAAGTAACTCTTCAAATCTGTGTATGTTTTAAAATTTGAGAATGGGATAAAGTAGGTCAAGCAAAGGTAATCATTTAATTTGCAAGTATAACACCACTGTATCATTTTAATCACAAAGTTTAATTCCATATAAATTATGTGAGGGAATCATATATTTTAAAATTAATTTTTAAACATCTGAAGGCTTTAAGAAGATAAAGGGTTAAAAGTAAGTACATTGGGATTAGAACACTTTTTAGAGTTCTGTCTTCTCCCATGTAGAATCTGGTTGGCGGTAGATGAGCAGAAGATGATAATAGAAAAAATGCACATAAAAATAGTAATAAGTTTGTTGTTCCCAGAATGCCAGCTGTTTCACAGGTTGTAAGCCTTTTTCGTTCAGTCAAATGAAAAACCTCTATATTCAAAAATCATTCAGTTCCTTCACTTGACTTGTACTGGCATGTCCTGGGTTGAAAATAAATTGGATGAGGTTTTCATAAAAGCAACTGGTGAATTTTAAGCCTTCTTTTCCTTTTGCTCTGCCTTGCTTTTGATTTTCACTTCTGCCTGTCTCATCTCTTTCTTTTCAACCTTCCTTTGCTTCCACATCCTAAATCTCTTATTTTAAAACTTAACTTCTATTATCTAATTGTTTCTACATAGCCAATTCTGTAAACATTTGATGTTTAAAGATATTTGTGGATCATGGTGGAGATTAGGAGAATAAAATTTATACTTGCAAGCTGGACTGGGTCAATCCTAGATAAATTCTAAGACAAGAAAATTAGTTTTTGGACCCCAGATTTTCCTTGTACTATTCACTTTTCTTTTTTTCTTTCTTTTTGTTTTTTTGTATTTTTAATGATCCTTTTTATACTTCCTAGTTCAAAACACTATGGCAAAAAATAGGCAGTAAATGAATATAAAATGAAATAAATGTTGAATGACCAAAGTCATGCTGATACATAAAAGACTAAAAAATAGTGAGGTGCTACAATCCTCCCTTATCCACAAAGAATACCTTCTAAAACTCTCAGTGGATGTCTGATACATTATTTTTTCCTATGTGTATGTACCGATGATAAAGTCAATAAGGTTTAATCTATAAATTAGACACAGTGAGAGATTAAAATAGCTAATTATAAAATACAACAACTACAATGGTATATGTAATAGTGGTCTTTATTTGTCTTTCTCAAAGCATCTTTTTATAATGTACTGCATGTTTTGGACCATGGTTGACTATGGGTGACTGAAACCATTGAGAGACCGGATAAGATTTCTCTATCCTTTCCTCCCAATGTTATGTTGGATGGGGAATGTAATCCTTTAGATTGAAAAATTCCCCTAAAATTCTGATGTGTGGAAGGTGATTAGATCACGGAGGTGTCAAACTGATCAGTGGATTCATCCACTGACAAGTTCAGCACTCAATGTCCTGTTAGGAGGAGGGGCCTGGTTAGAAGTGGGACCCTAGTGACGTGACCTGGATGGGTGCATTCTTGTGCTCCACTCCTCCTTTTTCTCTCTGCTTCCTGGCTGCCATAGTTTGAATACCTTTTTGCCCACCATTCCCTGGAGCCAGTCAATCACGGACTGAAACTGTGAGCCAAAATAAACCTCTCCTCCCTTTAAATTGTAGATGTTAGGTATTTTTGTCCCAGCAAAGGAAAGTGACTAAGACTGGAAAGAAAGCCTTGGGATTAATAAATAACCACCAAATCTTAGGCATCAATATGAAGTAAGTTAGAGGAGGCATGTTCTAGTTTTTCATGGTTTCTCTGTGTACTATCGTTCTATTTATTGGTTACATTGGCCTGATGGCATCTCTCTCAGCATACAGCACCATACTCAAGACAAGTTTCTCAACCTATCAGCTACTAAAATTCTGTAAGATTTAATTACTGTCATGTGCACTAAGAAGACATATATAAAGGCTGGTTTTTTGAAACTGAATTTTTGCTCCAAAAGGACTTGTCTTGTTCTTAACATGTAGTTTCAGATTGTGATGTTCTACTGAATATCCAGAGTTGTGGTATCCAGGAGGAAGGGGAAGAAATGGTAGTCCAGAGGTGTCTGCTCCAGGTTTAGTAAGTACACAGACATTTATCAGGATAAGGGCAGCTCTTCTGAGCCTACCACAAATGGAACTATGATTTCAGAAAGATTTCAGCCTAGCTATAATGCAAAGGAAGCAGAGGGATTAACCTTTTTAGTAAACAAGAGTTGATGAAAATCTGAAAACATCAAGGGATCCTCATTCCAAAACCAAGTATTTTTGTTTCAGAGAGTTCATGACCCTCTGCCCTAAGGTCTACAGCACCAGTGGGATACACTGAAAAACAGATGGACTTTGGAGACAAACTGTTGCTTAAATCCAGTCATTTACCAGCTTGTAACCTTGAAAGAGTTCATTATCTTCTCTGCTTTAACATCCTTGGTGTAAGATGCAAAGATACTTGGTTGAAAAGGCTATTGTAAAGACAACAGAGTGACAACAGATTGTGCTGACATAAGATTCAAATCCTTACTCTGAACTTTCCTAGTCATAAGGCCCTGGAAAACATTTAACTTTTCTGTTCCTCTGTTTCCCTATGTACAAAACGAAGCTCATAATAATGTTTCCCTCATGAGGTTAATATGAATATTAAGTAAGAATGCTTAAAGCACTGTTCTAATGCTTAGAATAGCTCCCGGCACATGTTAAACATTCAATAAGAGCTAACTCCTTTCACTTCTGCCTTGGATCACAGTTCTGATTGCTAAGCCTCCCACTGAAGTATTTGACTAACTCCATTGGTCAAGACAGCCTAAAGTTTGTTAAATGACCTTTGGGGCCTAAAACAATCTTAGATACCATAGAATGTATCAACACAACACTTATTGATGATGGAAAAATGTGTTTATTTTTATATTTATGCTTTTTTAGACTAAAAAAAAGCATAGATCAAAAAAAGCACGTGAGTATAATTTCCTATTTGTCTTAATCAGAAGGGTGAGACCAGAGATAATCTATCCAAATCTTGCCTCTGGCTTTCCAATTCTCTTATTAGAGATGTCCGAAAACTTCGTGCTCAGAATAGAAGACCATACCGAAAGAAATCATCAGAGACACACTGTGTTAACAGTGCCTGTAAATGAAAAAACTGCTTCTAGTCATTTCAAGTATAATCAATAAACCAGGCCTTGGGTACCACAGTGTGGCAAAATCAGGTATTACAGAGAGAATACTGACACTGTAAAGAGGAAGAATTGGACATTGAACTTGTGGGAAATTTTTGTCTAGTGAATTGTGTTGAAAAAAAAAAACTTATTGATTCTACTAATTAAATTACATCTTTATTTTGGCTTCTGACAGTAAACCCCTAAAGAGGAAGTTATTCATTTAGGAAGAGTCAGAAAGGATAGGAACAATTGATTATTCAGTGCCAAAGAAACTCATTATTTGGTTAATTAATTTTTTTTATATATTAGAAAAGGAAAAGCTGAAGTCTATACTTTGAGCATGTTTTCACTATTTACCAAAGCACTGAGTAAAGCACAAACGGAGGATAAAGGCCAATTTGATATTTAATTGAAAAAGCATTACATCTAACTTTTCTGCGGGATTTTACTCTCTTTATCCTAAAAGTGATTATCACCTGAATTTGTTTGAAAATGATGCAGTTCAGACTTTAAAGTCTTTCATATCTCAGTCTAACCCTACCATCTGTATAAATATTTAGATTAACTGGACAGAAAGTAGATAGTTACACAATCTTACAAAAGAATTTGAAGTTAAAAAGTCTGTGAAACTTTAAATCTCCTTTGTATCAGCTTATTAGTAAATTCTTCATCCTTCACTCAGGCACAAAAATACTGCATAAAATATTTTATTTACATTAAACCAGTATTTGATCTTTAAAATACATACAGATGTGTGATTAGGACAATGCTTATCTTACCTGTGAATATATTGCTTATATGTCCTCTAATTTACATAGGAAACATTCTTTTCTTTCATTTTTCTCTGTTTATGAAAGTAATACTTAGAAAGTTTCAAATGTTTTTCACATTTGGAGGTCCTCTATAACCCCACCCTCTAGAGATCTTCCACGATTTCTGGGGATATCTGTCTCAATTTTTTTCCCTTTACAAAGATAGGATCAAATTGTATGTCATATTTAAAATATATTCTTTTTATCTTGATCATCATTTCAATGTCTATTTCATTGCTGTTTAATACTATAATCCACAGCAGGGAAAAATCATAATTTATTCCAC
Source organism: Dasyprocta punctata (assembly GCA_004363535.1). Classification (NCBI taxonomy): domain Eukaryota; kingdom Metazoa; phylum Chordata; class Mammalia; order Rodentia; family Dasyproctidae; genus Dasyprocta; species Dasyprocta punctata. Next base: position 19,294 of record RJWM01002056.1, on the reverse strand, counting down.
CAATTTGCACTTGATGGTTATAATACATCAAAAGAACTTTGGAGCTTACCTTCCACAGTGCTAATATGAGCAGCATTAATAGCAGTAAGCCGGCAAAGGCACTCAGGAGGATAACCCATAATGGCACTCTCCCCGGCACCCCATCTTTGGATATTTGAATAGCAAGCTGAAAATTATTATACAAATTGTTAACATAGATAAACACATACTAGGACTCCTGGAACATCAAATTCATGCAGGCTATAATTTTCCACCAAACTATACTTAATCCCAGTCCTACAGACAGAGAAAATATTGAATTTACATTGAAAAATGCTCTTCATCTATTATAAATCCTTAACTATATCAAAATTATTACCAAGAAAATATTAAGAAATTTTGTCTTTCAGAACTTTATACATAGAGAACTGCCAGTGAATCAGAGTGCTTAAGGGTAGGAGTGAATTTCTGGTTAACTCAGGGAAAACCAAAGTATTGTATGTTTTGAAGATTTATTAACAGACCAATATATTACTACATTAGCACTAATAGGCTGGAAGAACACAGACCGTGAAATAAAAACCTGAGTAGGTATTCTTATTGTAGTTCTAATAACATAATATTCTATAATTCTAATTATAACAAAGTATATTTTTTATTGAAAAAAATGCACAAATATGGAGCTTATAGATATTTATCCATTCACCCCAATGTGTTTTTCTATTACACCATACTGTCTCTTCCAGTTGACTTGTCTCTCTGTCATTAACATTTAGGTCCTGATTAAATAGACAGTTTCTAGTGTTCCATCTACTGAAGCTTTCATAGTGAGGCAACCAAGCATCAATGAAACCTGTCTGGTCTGTGTCCCATCCCTTAGATATGTAAAAAGGACTTAATTTGGGTACATATTGATGGTTAACAGTATCTTGAGTTTCTGTACCTGCCTTTATTATGGAATACTTCAATTTCTCTGTCTAGAGGGGAAACTAGGGTAAAAAACAGAAACTAACAGGGGTCATATTTTCATATAATAGATTTTTTTTTTTGTGTGGTACTAGTGATCGAACTCACAACCTTGCACCTGCCAGGTAGGCACTTAGGCCACTGCACCAAACTCCCCGCTCTAGTTTATTGTGACAGGGTCACACTATATAGCTCAGGCCAGCCTTGTGCTCATGTTGTAGCACAAGCCGGTCTCGAACTCACAACGCTCCTCCTACTTCAGCCTCCCAAGTGCTGAGATTAAAGGCATGTGCTACCATGCATGGCTCTTGCATATAATAGATTTTAATCAAAACTCCTCAAATTACTCTAGTTAGGTCAATGCTGATAGACTGGAATATAGATAGATACAGAATCAGACCATTAGGACATACTGTAAAAACTTCTAAAGTGATTATCTGAATTTAAACATGGAAACTGGAGTCTAGATAAGATTAGTGACTTCCCCAAGATCGCGAAATTACAAAATGATCACTTTGAAATAAATTTATCAATATAGATGTAATTTTCCTTTAGGATGAAATGTAAAATAAATATCTCTAAGAGAATTTTAAACTAACATTTTAGGAAAAGTAAAGCTAATTGAAAATTTTTAACACAACATATTTAAGAATCAAATATATTTTCTTTCAAGATGGTAAATAGAGTATTTTTCAAATTTTAGTGAAATGTTGACTTCTCTGGGAGTGGAATGATTTTGCATTATGCACTGATCATACTAAGTATTCTTTATGAAGTGGAAATTTTAAAATGCATGCATTTTCTTTTTTACAAAGGAATATGCTTACCAGAGATCATTGACATTGCAATAGCTTGAAACAGACAATTTTACTAGGACATATGAATGACAGAGAGGTTCTAAATGGAATTTGAATGGAACTTGACACTTGTGGTGTTGTTTACCATCAGGGATATTTAAATTCTCCCATGACAGGAAGAAAAATCATGCTGAAGTTTGTGTATCCATACCAAGTACTTGGCATTATTTCATAGAAGCTTAAAGGTAAAAATGTCAAATTTGTATTTTTAATTAGAACTCAGTCTAGCTCTTAGGTATTGTATTAGGGTATACTATTTCATTTTTGTCTCAGACTTCCCAATGACTAAATGAAGAAAACTTTTAAAAATTCACACACATTTCTGAATAATATAAAGGCATTTTTTGTAAAGAAATGTTTTTCCAGGTCTGCTCTATAGATATCAGCCACATTTTGTAATGTCAATTTCTAAGAAAGAAAGTTAACGTGTTATCAATGAGAGAAAGCATCACATGTTATCAATGTAAAATTAAAAACATCTCCTTGCAGTGATAGAAGCAATAAAGTTAAACGTGGCATATTAATTATAAATATTATTTTCCTAGTTTCATGGGAGGAAGAACAAGACCAAAGTCACATTTGAAGCTAATGAAGTATAAAACAAATAATATCTCTCACTTACTGAGAGCAGTACCAGTCACAGCTTATGGGAATACAAATGATTATTAAAAATTATGTCATAAAATTTGGAGTAAAATGTATAATGTCTTCAAAGCTTACAGCTGCACTTACCTCTCTTTTTTGGTTGCTACTACTTAAAATCAGTGATGAATTTTCACTTTGAAGCTCTCCCCTTATTGTAAGATTTAAGCTTGAAAAATGTGTCTGGAAAGCAGATAGGATTTGTTTTAATATATTATGCTAATAAAAATGAAAGCTGATCATGTTTAGGTATAAAGTTACTAAAACTAAAATTTTCCTGAGACTAAAAACACTGACTTTGTTAATTTCCAAACAGAGCTGATAGTATCTAATGATGATTAGGTACACACTCTCCTTGGACTCTAAATCTTCACTTAGATTCTTGTCATTGAGTGAAAACAATTTTACAAAGTATTTCCATTTTGATTTTTTTCTTAGAGAAATAAACCTCAAGTTCTCCATACCTTTATTGTGGGAGGAAATAGCTACATCAATGTAACATTAAACAGCTATATTGGGTTCATATAGGCACTTATATAGGACTAACCATAAAATTACCAATATTTAAGAATGTGTTAGTTAAAAGAATACCCATTTAATATAATCAAACCTGAAAATGGTTTCATAGGATCAATTAAATACTTTTTTTAAAAAATAAAAAATCTAAAGGACTTTAAAATAAAAATATCTAAAGGACCAATACAGCACTTGCCTAACATGCACAAGACTCTGAGTTTAATCCCCAACAAACTCACACACACACACACACACACCCCAACATCAGGCAAAAAGTGTAATTCTTTTTTATTTTAAAGAGAAAAAAAACAGTAAAAATACACATAAAGGGCTTCAGAAACAAGATAATAGGAAATTGACAATGTTTAGTATATTGCATATTGTTATCTTCAAAGTAGTTGCTCAGATTACAAGATATAGGCATGTATAATTGATCAAACAATATAAGTACAAACCATGCTTCAGTGAACTAAGAGAAATCAGTAGTACAATTATCTTAGCTATCTTTTGTGTGTATGTACAAATATATTTCTCCATTATTTTTGAAAGATAGTTTTACAGAGCATATCAGTCTAGGTTGGAAGTTGTTTTCTTTCAGGACTTGAAATACTTCACTCCAAGCTCCTCTTTCCTCGAGGGTTTGTGTTGAGAAGTCTGTCATGATTCTGATGGGTTTTCCTTTATAGGTGATCTGTTTCTTTCCTCTACTGGCTTTTAATATTCTGTTCTTGTGCTGTATTTCTGGGATCTTGATTATCATATATATGGGTACAGATTTATTTTGGTTATAACTAATTGGGGTTCTACATGTCTCACTTGTCTGTATGTCAGGTTCGTTTCCTATGCTTGGGAAATTTCCTGCTAGTACTTCTGTAAATAGTTTTTTTTAATATCATTAGTGTTGGCTTCTGCCTTTTCATTGACACCAATTATTCTCATTTTTTTTTATCATCTTGTAGCTGCTGAATTGTTGTTTCCTGATCATCTGTTATTTTCGAGAGATCTTTCCTTTCATAATTGCTAGCTGCAATTCTGTCTTCAAGGTCTGAATGTCTGTCTTCAGTTTCATTCAAGTGGTTTTGCCAGCTTTCAATGAAATTTTTGATTTTTTGGATGTCTGAATCCATTTCATGCATTGTATTTCTTTCCTGTATTGATCATTTAAGATTTCTATCCTCTTCCTATCATCATCTACTTTCTTATCTGCTCTAGATTTGCTGAGCATTTCCTTTAAAAATGTTGACCTTTTTTTTTTTAACCTGAGAGATTATTTCTGATCCAATTGTCTCTATATCCTCATGAATTTGTTTCTTTACTTCAGTTGCTATCATTTCAGAAATTTTAGGTGTGTGTCTTTCATTTTCCTCTATGTTGATATCTCTTGGACTTGTTCTGGGTGGGCTGGAGGACTGAGATTGCATTTTGCTTCTTCATCTTGTCATTTTCTATTTCAAAAAAATTTTTTATTTTGTTTTCTGTGATGATCCTTATGAGTTTTTGTAGTGGTTAGCAATATCACTAGTATCAATGCCTCTCTAGGAAAGGTCTGTTCTTTAGGGATGTCTTCTGTCAAGTTCTGAATTCTTCCCAAGCTGGTTGCTGGTTCTGTGACGGCCTCAGTCATCTGTTGATTTGTATTGTTATTTCATAGATTTCACACCACTAGTCTCCCCTGTCCATTCAGTGTGCCCTAGTTGGGACTGTCATAACTACTGTGTTGCTGGCATTCCTTCTGATCTTTGGACCTTTCTAAGTGGTTCACCTCACTCCTGGCAGTAGCAAGGGGAGAGGTCACCCTCCTCAGGCATGTTTTACCTGGGTTGCCACAAAGGCAGGGGGTGGGCAGTGACAGGAGTGGCCATTGCCTCTGGTGCATTCATCTTTGTTCCCAAATGGCAGGGTGGAGATGGGAGTCAACTAAATACTTCTTAAGAGAGAAACAATACAAAACCCCCTAGGTTTTAAAGTAGTCCGTTGATAGACACAGTCAACTTTGTCTTTCAAAATGTATTTACACAGCATAAAATTTTAGTATCTATATGTATATATGATAGTTAAGATGGTTATACTACTACTTTGTTCATTGAAAAGAAAGGTTTATGCCTCTATTGCCTGATCAATTTTTCATGTCTTTATCTTCTAATATGAGCAACTACTTTGAAGATAATAATATACAATGTATTAACCATTGTTACTCCCCTACAATCTTGTTTTGAAATTTTGTATCATTGTCTTATTGTTTTTTCTCTTTAAAATAAAAAGTTCAATATAACACAACTTCACATCAATGCCTGCTCTCCCCGTGTTAGTGGTGTCAAAGATTGCTACTCTATAATTCCTCATTCCTTCACAGGGTTCCAAATTATTAAGATAATGACAAGCTTTGGTTCTGGAGAGGTATTCTTCTCAAAGAAAAAAGATGAGAGAGACCTCATATAATATATTTTTAGAAGGAGATCTTGGAGACAATTTGGTAATTAACAGAGAATATGAAACTCACACAGCTGGTTAGGTAGAGCTGGTGCCTAGATCACATCCTGATTTCCAACCTCACATTCTTGCCATAGCAATACTGTACTTCACACACTGATACTAAGCAGTGAATAAACATTTGTGATTTGGTTCAATAACTGCAAAGGGCAATGCAAACACTTACTTTTATAAAAGTTGGTTTCCACAAGATGAGTGAAACATTTACTTGGCTCATGTCAGAAGGAAGGAGGTTGCATGTGATGGTAGCAAATTTACATGTACTACAGTCCTGTTTGAATGTGCAGAGGTAATATTAGTAGCTTTGTTATTTAACAAAAATACTACATTTAAATAGTTTAGATTGTTTTTTCCAGGTTGATATTGAACTTATTCCAATCTTAAAGCATGAGGTAAAAATAGCACTTAATTTACCAGAAGTGTGCCTCGTTTCAGATGTTCAGATTTTGATATAATAATTTTCTTTCCAGAATTGATACCAAAAGGATCCTCCAGGCTATGAGGTCTGCACTTTGCATTCTGAGAAGTAAAAATTGTTTTTATTAGACAATGCCAAAGGGAAAAATGAATTGGTACAGTAACATAAAGAATCTGTGAGTGGTAACCATTGTCATATATTAAGGATGTTCTTGTAACAGAAGAGGCTGTTAGGTACTATCCATATATTCCCATCCTCAGAAAATAATTAGCATTACCATGGCACTTTTGAATTATAATTGATTCCAGTCAAGTTGTCACAGAATCAAAAGGATGCTAGTAGAACTTACTATTTTATGAGTAATGTATTCATTAATTTATTGTTTTCTTCAATGATTAGCTTGTAAATTTCAATAACACAGGCTGAGAAAAATTTAAAACTCAACAGAGGAAAAAGAGCATTATTCTTTTGTATTATGGTGCATATGTTGTCTTATAAAATAGAACTGAAAAGAACTTTTGTCTATGTTTGCATATTTATCCAATAATATTTTTGAGTCCCTACACACCAAAGATAAAATTCTTAGTACATGAGGGAGGAAGATACAAGCAGTACCCATATAAATGCTAACAAGCCATGATCATAACAAACAAAGCTTGACTTTGGATTGTTTCTTTAGACTTGATCTAATTCAAATTTTGCATCTTATATAAAAGGTAATAAGGATAAAAACTCATAAAGTAATTTGAAAATTAAAATCTTTCTATTTCTAGATTCTGTGTTTTAGAATTAGAGGGAAATTTCAGAATTTATTTTTTTCTTATCATAGAAAAACAATGATTATGAACCAACAAGTGTTTCTGCTTCTTTTTGATTTTGAGAACAATTTTTAAAATGTGTGAAAAGAAGACAGATTTTTCAAATGTTGAAATCATGCATGAATTAATACTGTGATTTTTCATGCTTTGGATGCTAACCAATAATAATTAACTACCATATATTCAATGCTAAAGACACAAAGGAGGTGCAATATTTCTTTTGTTTGGGATAAGTGCATAAAAACATTAATTACTTTGTGCATAGTTGTGTATGTTTAAGAACATCTGAGAAGTATCTTTTAGAGAGTTGTTTGAGCACTTAAGCAAATTTAAAAGTATAAAATATATTTCAGGCATAGAGAAATAATTAATTATCTAAAATCTACTGTAGTAGTTGATTAAATAATAATCCAAAAATGATATGCCCAAATTCTTAATGCACTAAACTTATAAATGCGATCTTATTTGGAAATAAGAGTCTTAGCAGATGAAATTTAAAAAATCCCCTGAATTTGAATGGATCCTAAATGCAATGATAAGGGAGAAGAAAATAAATACAGACAGGGAAGGAGAACACAGAAAACCACAGGGAAGAAGGCCTTTGAAAAACAGAGACTGGAGTTAGGTGGTCACAAGCCAAGGAGCATGAAGTTGCCAGTTAGCCACCAGAAGCTAGGAAAGAAACCGTGGAAGAGCTGCTCCCTCAGGGTGTCCTGAAGAAACCGACCTTGACTTTGGACTTCTGGCTTTCAGAACTATGAAAGAATAAGCTTTTGTTATTTCTTAGTTACCAATTTTTGGTACATTTTTTACAGACACTTCAGAGAACTAACTACTGCATCTACTAAACAACTAGTAAAAATTATTATTGTTTTTAATTGTATAAATGTTATGTTACTTTAAACTCTTTATCATAAGTGGCATGCAGAGCAAAAAGCTCAAATGCAAAGTGAAGAAGTAACAGTAAAAATACAATTCTAAGGCACACACGACTTACATCAGAAGATGACCATCCATTTGGGTACAGCACAGGAAAATTATCTGATGTCAAATTGGGGAATGAAATTGACAGCTTAAGTTCTGGCATTGGAAAATGTCCTCTTTTTTTAATCTATAAGAAAAAAATTAGAAATGTAATTCCTCCCTTTTAGCAATATCCTTTTCATCGTATATAGGGACCTAGTTTCTTTTTTTTTTTTTTGTGGTACTGGGGATTGAACTCACAACCTCGTGCCTGCCAGGGCAGGCACTTAAGGCACTGAGCCAAACTCCCAGCCCTGGTTTTTTGAGGCAGGGTCGCACTGTGTAGCTCAGGCCGGCCTTGCACTTGCGTTGTAGCCCAGGCCGGCCTCGAACTCACAACGCTCCTGCTACCTCAGCCTCCCAAGTACTGGGATTAAAGGCGTGCGCCACCACGCCCGGCCGGGACCTAGTTTCTTAAATATAGATTAAATTGCATAACAATTTGACTCCCAAATAAATATGGGTTATGCACTGTACAAGAATAGGCTTAATTAAGCCCTCAAGAAAATATGTTTTTATCATATCAGTTACAATCATATTGCTTATTCATCCTTCACTCTTAAAATAACTCTGGGATTAATAGAAAATCAGAATCTGTTAACTGAAAATCAGAATCAATTATCATGCGCCTTTCTAAGAACACAGGATTTTGGAGCCGGAAAGGAAGGAAACCACCTCCCTGATCCATGTAGAATAATTCAGCATATTTATGGTTACTTTAACTCAATTCATAATTCCCGAAAGCCATAAATCATCTCAATTCTAGCTGGATAGGATCTGTCAGCACTGTGCAGGAAAATCAGATACTCATTTGCTTCCCTTCACAATTCTATCTCCAGCTGTGTCACTGGGTTTTGATAACACAGTCTGGTAAGAATAAGATTGACTTTTATCTCCATCTTCACTTGTTGTTATCCACTAAACCTGAATTTTCACTTTATATCACACTGTGCCACCAAGATTGAGTGTAGCATACAGGGCAGTATAGAGAGGATAAAATCCAGCAGGAAAGTGAACTCACTTTCCAGAAGTCCTTGCCTGCATAGAAGTTGCAATTGAATTGGGGCCATCAGGTGCAGTAGACCTCCTTCATACCACAACACATACAATCTCCAGGCCCTAATCCTTCTCTATGGTCTCTTTGGGCAGTATCTTTATCTCAGTATGAGCTCTTTGAACTTTACAGATACCATACAATGCACCACCCATCAGACTAAGACTTCTAGACTGACAGTTGTTCTAATGGTTGCTGAAGATTAAACATACCCCTCAATCGTGGAGATTCTTGACTAGCTATGCCTTCGTCTTTGCCACATGAATATGTTCCTTAATCTCTGTCTTCCTGTGGTGATATATCCTGGGCTTGCTTTGCATGGCCTCCCATTTGAAATTCATTTATTCCCTGACATACAGTCAGAAATCATACATCCCATTATTATCACTTATTTTTTATTACTAAAAAATATTCATGGAAACTACTGAAATTAAATAGAAAATGAGTTTACTACAATTAAACTATCTTAGTAACATTTTAGTGTACATTATGTTTTTATCTGTATATATTAATATTTTATGAAATTTATATCACATAAAAATTTAGAATTCTGTGTTCTGCCTGTAAAATTTGCTATGCTATGGCATTTTTCTCCAAATAGTTTTTGAGAATATGATTGTTACTGGTTAAAAAGACAACCACAATATCAATATTTGTTGATGATATATATCACACTGTGATAATCATCTTATTTGTATTATTGTCTTAACTTTGCTAGTAACACTGGAATTAGAAACCTTTATCTGTGTTTTATCTATGCGGTATTAAGTTAAAGTGAGAATAAGAGTCTTACAAGGTCAGTGAGCTGGTAAATAACGGAATTAGGATTTACTATTTTAAAATGTAACCTCTACCATGATACAACAAACCCTCTTTTATTTGAATATATGTTATGCCTCACAGGACATATATTTATTTTACTAGCACTGTTAAACTGTTCAATTGTGACCAGGTGTAATTTTTTGGGCTACTATAATTAACGTTCTTAAGAATACTGCTGAAATCTTTGTATCATCAATAATTTCCTAGGGAAAATTGCTACCAGTAAGTTATTGGGCATTACTCAACAACTATCTTGTATTTTTATGTCATTACTCTACTGAACAATGTTACTTATAACAATATTATTCATAACAGAGAGCATATGTTTCAAATTTGACCCTGATAAGTTACAATAAATGAAGATTAACACTAGGCAACATTTTCGTTTCCTCCTTCCTACTTCCTCCCTCCCTCCTCTCCCTCCTTTTCTTTCTCCTTCTCCCTCTCTCTCTCTCCTTCTCTGCCTCTTGTCTCTCTCTTTCTTTGTCTGTCTCTCTCCCCCTTTCTCTCTCTCTCTCTCTCTCTCTCTCTCTCTCTCTCTCTCTCTCTCTCTCTCCATTTGCTTATCTGAGAAAAGTAAATCAGGCTACAAAAACCTTGCAGTTTAAATTATAAAGATGTATCCCAAAACTGAGTAGAGGAATTGACCTTCTTTTCAATTTTCAAAGTATAGCAAAGAGCACAAATAAACACAGTAAAATTCATCATGAGAACACATTTATTTCCACTTTGTAAGAGAGATTTTTCCATGCTGACAATTGTCCAAACATTGAGACTATTTTAATTTATAATTTATGATTGTGTTGGATTATTTCATACTTCTGAATGCTTATTGATATCTGTCATTTGCATTGAGTACTTTTTTCCCCCTTGAGTAAAAACAATGTAAATAAAATCTACAGCTTGATTTAAGGAGTTAAGACTGGACTGCTAATGGGCTATATCAATTTGGTCTCATGCTTTATGGTTTTCTGGGCAGTCATTCTAAAGCATAATGTCTTAGGAGGATATTAGAAACACAGATCTTTACAATTGATTCCATGAATAATTTTTATCAACTTAAATATAGTATTTCAAACTAGTAAAATTTCAAAGAAAAGTGTGTAGGATATAGAGATTAAATGCTAAAACAATGTATGTGTATGTGTTTAATACCTTAGTTTATAAATGAATAAATAACTTTTAGATTAGCTTAGAGATCAATTCTTACCAAGTAGAAGATATTAATTTCATTTCCAATGTCCTCAGTAGAATTAATTACTTCAGGGACAGTTTCATTGCTCGCAACTAAAATATGGTGCTCACTTGCATAGCTAAAAAGAATTTAAAAAAATAAATTTTAATTTTAATTTGGCCTCATTTTTTTCTTTTTCCACATCATGTAATTCCAAATTTTAGAGGAATTCTTTTTTCCAGAAACACAGAAGTATGGTGTCCTCCTACCTGTAAAACTGTAGTCCAACTTCATATTTCACTGGGATAGAAATATTTACTTCATTATCAAAAAGTGTTTCAGAAGGTTCTTCGCTGTCACTAGAAAATATATAGCATATTCACACCATTCATTATAATATTGATTATTTAGAGACATTTCTAAGCATTTATAGAGGTGCTCATATTGGCAAATAAGTAAAAACACAAAGGAGTAGAATTCTTGATTATATTTTAATAGAACTAAGGAAGATCAGAGGTGGGTACTGTTAAGAATTCCCAAGTTGATTCTGATGTGCTGTTAGAATTGAAAATCACACTATTCTGTGACAATACTTTTAAGAAGCACCAATTTTCTTTGTTAAAGTGCACAGATTGCTCGGCTTTTCATATAGAAATGTGGATTTAATATTTCCAAGTTGGACAAATGTTTGTTTTTAACAAAACTGATCTCAGATAATATTTATCACAGAGGAGGTCCTTGAAAGAGACATAGTAACAGTCACACAGATGAGAATAAATCTAGTCTTCTGTTCTCTCATTTTGATAGTCTTTTCAGGTGCAGTAATTGGGCTCATTATTTGTAAAGCATTTACTTATTCCCTTGATTTTGGTTATATTAAGTACATGTAATGTACACAATAAATTATGCATAATTCTACTATAATGTATACATACACACATACATCTCATATTCTAATACTCATTTAAAAAGCATGTGCAAATGATAGAGTTACAGAATGGGATTGTTTCTGGACATAATACACTTTGGGAAAGTTATTTAATCACTTTGTGCTTTAATTTCTTTATCCATAAAGTAGAGGCTTAGTCATTACATGACTAATAAATGATGATTAAAGGAATAATAAGTGTAAAATGCTTAGGATTATACCTGGGAAATACCCAATAAGCATTGGTATTCATTATTACACACCCCTCCACAGACTGACCGAGTCCCTCATATATCATCTCACAGAATGCAAAATGAGTACTTTTCAATAGCTCTGCTTGTTACTGAGTGTATACAGTGGCTTGGTATAGAGAACAGGGCAGCAAAAGCAGCATGTCCTTGGGTTCTAGGGATTCATGTGCATGGACTCCTACTGTAAATGGTCCCCTTCTCTCTCATTTATTCCACAGTGCATCTAAATAAACCTTTCTATGAAGCAACCATGTACATATGACTTCACTCCTTAAAAATCTTCCGGTTCCTCAATCCCAATTTAGTTAAGGAAAACATGTATTCAACTAACGTTTGGGATATATGGTAATATAGAAGGGTGCACACTTCAGATGTTTATTTTAGCATGTTTATCTCACATTACTACTTTATATACTTGTTATGTTTCAAATATAATTGATTACAAAGTATTTCTCAAATAGTTCAACTAATCTACCTTTAAGTTTTTGCTCAAGCTGTATATTTTCCCTAAAAAATTCTACCTAATCCTATTCACCTACCTTATAAAATATTATTCAACCTTTAAAGTTTCTCAAATAAATTTTCTTGATAAAGCTTTGTTAGGTTCTCACTGTCAAGTAGATATACTTTTACCTTTCTTTAAGCCTCTGACATATAGTTTGTATTTCCATAATGAATTTCCCTTACTCTACCCCATATCACAATAATGTTATACTAGTCTCAAGGTCATAATGTAGTAGTCACCTGTGAGGAGGTTAGCAACTTATATATTTATGTTAGTAATTTTACATTCCTTACAGTGATTAATTCAATATCTTTCATAGTTGAAATCAAGTAAGTATATATTGAGTTGAATTGAATAGAACATACCAAATTAGTTCACCCATTAATTCATATTTTTTGCATTTATTTATTCATCTGTTTAATGATTATTATACAGAAGTACCATGTTAGTTAACTTGGAAAAAGCAACAAAAGATAGTGCTTGGTCTTGCTGGAGATTGTAGAGTGGATAATTACACTGAGAAGAGAGTTAAACCGTCATTTCAATTTATTATTTTTTGCTGTTTTTAGTCTATGATTTTATGATACCGTTCAGAAGTTTTGACTAATTTGGATAAAATTTCTCAAATTAAAAAGGATACTGCAAAACATTAAATCCATCTAGTGATTAGTTGACTGTAATGAAAAAATTTTAAATTAGTAGATTTTATAAAATTTTAAATGAATGCAATTTGTCGATATAAGTGATATGTGATTGTAATATATTCCACAGCTCATATAACAACGATTTAATCCAGTTGATTAAATTATTACCTTTAAATAAAAATTTCTCTACTTTGGTAATTATGCAAAAGAATTTTTTGTGAAGCAATGAAGTTCAAGGGCTTTTACTTCTGCTAATGTCATACAAGTAGTAAGAACTAGCCAGCAACTATAAAGAAAAATATTCTAATTTTATGAAAGTAATTATATAAACAAATATGTACACATTCATACACATACAAACTAACCTTGTTGTACTTAAATGGATGATCATGTTTTCCATGAGATATGATGTGTTAAACTGAAATAATATCTTGAAAGTTACCTATGAAGTAAAAATACATCTCTTTACTAAAAGGTCTATACACTTACATATACTCATTATAAAACAGGAAAACACACTTGGATCCATTGATTTGTTACTATAAGAATTGTTCTGAAACTTTAAGGGATGATTAAAAAATAAAGAAAAACTTGGTTCCCTAGACTAAAGTAAATTATAATGAAAAAATGGAGAATTTTGTTTGTAAAAGTTTACATAGTTAACATTATATTTAATAAAAATTTGAAAATATTTCTGTCACATGAACAGTTGGATATAGTTAACTGATTTTTGAGAAACTATGCCTAAACACATATAGACTACATAATCCATGACTTTGAGAACACCAGCAGTTATACTAAAAAATTATTTATTCTAGTCCAAGAAGTCTTATAATAGTATTTATGAAATTATATTTATGGTTATCAGTATTAATCTTCTTTATACTGAAGTATTTTGAAATTAGGGTCAGTAAAACAGCCCAAAACGCACAAAGAAACTCTCTAAAATTTTTTCTTTGTGATTAGGTGCTAGACAGGAGAAGTTTTAATTTTTAAAATTCTTTTACTCTATTTAGGACCTATTCATATAAGAGATTACTAGAACCTCAATGGTCATTGATTTTGTCATAAAACTTTATTGTGTCATAGAGTTCTCTTTTGCGTTTTCTTCTTCTCTATATATTGTTTTAAAATAAAAAAGAAAAAGGAAGAGATCTTTTAAGAATCTGCAATCACAGCAATTTTCTTATTGCTTTGAAATAAGTAAAAATTTTATTTTTCTAAATGAGTTTGAAATAACACAGACAAAGGTCAAGCTGTTTGAGTGGCTCAGTGAGTGGTCTCTTTCCTGTCTTTCTTTAACCTCCATTACTATTTCGGCCATGAAGGTCTCTGCTTTCTTGATGAGTTTTTACACCTAGGACAAGATACTAGAAAAGAAGTGGAGATGAAAAAAGATATTTATTACATATTCACCTATTCCTGAAAAGCTTAAACTGAGCATTTGCTAGATCTTTGAAATCAAAAAACATTCTAAGGGTAAAGCCTGTGTTGAAATCATTTTGAAATTGTCTTTTTAAGTGCCTAAAAATGAGATATATTGATTTTAGCTTTTATCCTGAGCAGGAAGGAATTTCTAAATAGAAGAAGAAATGATTAAGAATGGTTAAGTGGGTGGAATTAATTTTTTTTTCTGAAATGGTGTGGAACAAGTGGATATCTATGTGTAAAAGAAAAAAAAGTTAACTGGATTCTCTCCTTACATCCCACAAAAGTTATTCAAAATGGGTCATTGACCTAAACAGAAGAGCTAAAATGACAAAACTCTTGGAAGAAAACAGAAAAATATTCCTGACCTTGAATCAAGGAAAATTTTCTTAAATATGACAGCAAGAACACAAAGCACAAAAGATTAAATAAATAAATTAGACTGCATCAAAATTAAAAACTTTCATCCTTCAGAGAAAGTGAAAATACAATTGTGGGAATGGGAGAATATACTTACAAATCATATATCTGACTAGGGACTTGAATGTAGAATATAAGAAGAACTTATAATTTAGTGATATAAAAGTAATATAAAGTAGGTAAAATAAAATGGGTAAAGGGTTGAAATAGATGTTTCTCCAAAGCACATATATATGGCCTATATGCATATAAAAAGTTGCACAAAATATCATTGGCCATTATGGTAAATGCAAGTCAAAATCACTACGGGATCACTTCACACTCACCGAAGTAATTATAATGAAAAAGATACTAACAATGTTGAGAAAATGGAGCCCTCATCCATTTCTGGTGGGAATGTAGCACAGTAGGTCCATTTATCTGCCATCATTTTGTCTTTGTATTTGAATTTGCCATGTAATACTTTTGATTTCGATTTTGTCTTAGTTTGTTTGGATTGTTATAGCAAAATACATTAGATTGAATAATTTATAAGCAACAGAAACTTAATGCTTGTAGTTCTGGAAGCTAGGAGTTTTGAGATCAAAGCACCAGCTAACTCAGCATCTATTGAAGGTCTGTTAACTGTACACCATGCCTGCTATATGACCTCATAAAACAGAAAGGACAAATAAGCTCCTTGTGAACCACTTTTATAAAGCCACTCATACCAAAGGCTCCGCTTTTTACTACTGTCACATTGGGGGTTAAGTTTCAATGAAAGAATTTTAGGGATACACAATCATTTTGCACTGTACCCAAATTTCAAGCTGCAAAAATTTTAAAATCAATCTCTTTCTTCTACATCATGCTAAACTACATTAAACGTGTTTATGTATTTGATTTTAAAATGTTCCCACCAGCTCAAACCACTGGTGACACGTGAATGACTGTTGTATCAGACAGCTTGCTTTTACCACTGATGGTACAAACAGATCTAATCACTTTGATTGGTCTTTTATTAATAAAATTAATAAAAAGCTGCCCACTTAGGCAGCCATGCATGTATCGCCAGTGGTTCAAGACGCCTGGCAGTAAGACATACGAATCACAGCCCCGTTGTGGATGTGTTAAGCACACTGGATTTCATATCCAATTGCTATATGTACTGTGTA
Organism: Dasyprocta punctata; assembly: GCA_004363535.1. NCBI lineage: Eukaryota > Metazoa > Chordata > Mammalia > Rodentia > Dasyproctidae > Dasyprocta > Dasyprocta punctata. Next base: position 3,205 of record RJWM01002056.1, on the reverse strand, counting down.
AATTCTGCTCACCATTTCTCCTTTTCTCAGGAAGGGATATCCAACCTTACATGTGATATTATGATTTGATTCACAACTGTCTTTTTGGATCCCCTAGGAGAAGAAAGTAAACAGAATTAAAGCAGAGAAGCAGATGAAAACATTTTCCAAGCTGTGCCTTGGGGACTACAGTGCCAAGATGTGTCTTTCAGTTTGACTAGGAGAGTCACATCACTCTGGGACCACCTGTTCCATGGTTCATCAAAGTCTAAAAACATCACTTGAAAGTGCTGGAAAGATAGCCCATCTTCCCAGGGATTCAGCTCAGCAGCACACGTGCCTGCCTGGCAAGTGTGAGGTCATGAGTTGGATCCCCGGCATAAAAAAAAAAAAAAAAAAAAAAGAAGAAGAAGAAGAAGAAGAAGAAGAAGAAGAAGAAGAAGAAGAAGAAGAAGAAGAAGAAGAAGAAGAAGAAGAAGAAGAAAACACATCTCTTTATCTAGCATAAATCCTTAGTTGGAAAATGAGACTACCAGCAACACCTACTTCACAGGTTATTGTAGTGACTGAACAAAATAATCCACACATGCTGGACTGGCACAGAGCAGCACATAGTGTGCATTAGTATGTAGAAGAGTTTGGCATAGTGGAGAATAAGGACTCTGACCTGTGACCACCAGGATTTAACTCCCAAATCTACCACTATTGGCTTAATCCTAGTCAAGAGTCCTTACCTCTCTGTGTCTGATTTTCTAACAAGTGGAGTCAGTAATACTTGACTTGATTGAAACTAAAATGTCATTTAATACGCAGTACACCATTATTATATATACCAATAAAGAGGAAAACTGGTGCTAGTTAAATAAACACACTATCAATTTAAAATGCAATTACAGGAAATCACAAATGTGAAAAACGGTTATTTTCAAACCTGTGTAGTGAGTAGGCATACAAATACTTACAAAAGAATTAATGAGACTTAAATATGTGAAATCCTAAAAACTGTGCCTAGCACATAATATAGCTAAAGAAAGCTAGGCCATTATGAGTACCATTGTTAGCACAAGTAGAGGATATACATTGAGAGTTTTATGGCTGTGACTCTCTGCTAAGGTCACTAAGTCCGCTAAAAAGAATACAGGCAATGATTTTCAATGTGGTACTCCTTCCAGAGAAAACTTCAGTGGCAACATTTTTCCAACATTACTTTGCACTTACATTTTGTGTTTATATAATTATTTGTATTTATAATTAATACTCTGAAACCAAGATATAGTATATTAATGACATTTTTTCAAGTCTCCTTTAGTCATCAGGTCTCTGATATTCTAACAAATGAAGAGATATATCAGTGAAAATCTGAATTTATGGAAACTAGACAATATTGCTTAGTACTATGTACATTTTTAAATGTAAATTCTATAATACTAATTCATATAAATATATATAGAATTTAATCTTAAGGCCACTCATTTATTTGGAGATCATAATTAAAAGCAAAGTTCAAATTTGGAAAAACTAATAACTTTGATATGGTATTTTATGCAGATATTTTATTGCCAAAATATTTTAAAAATTTATCAGACAGATATTTTTACTGTCTCCCAAAAGAACTCCTTCTATTATGAATTAATAAAATGTAGTAATTGAACACAGATCTTTTGTCAAAGCAAGGATTTTGTCTGGAAAGGGAGAAATGGTTTCTTGACTTTCCTACATATAAGTTAGAATTTTTTCTTTCAGCATAGAGATCTTTTTCTGCACCTCTGTTAAAATAATTCTGACTTTGCTATATTTACTTTTTTTCTTAATTCAATTTCAATTTCATTGATTTAAGGTGTCTGTCAACATACGTTTTTGATACATCAGCTGTCTTCCTCATAGTTATCTTAAGAAAAGACATCTTCAAAGAAATAAAACAAAAAATTTTTAAACAGCTTGGTACGACTTTTGGAATTAGTGTATACTGATTTTTCATTATTAGTGTATACTGAATTGAATTTTACAAAATTCTTTCTATACTTATAGAAGCAATATAATAAAATCAATTGTCTCAGTAATATGAAAACTAGGTTTAATAAATGGTGGTTATAATAATGAATAAGTGAAAGTTTATTTATTTACCTCAATTCCTGAAAAAATTAGATTTGAAGAATACTGTGCTATTGTTCTGGTATTATAAGCACTGTCACCTTTATTTTTGATTGTAATGCTAATGTTGAACTTGTCATTCTGGGACTTGACAATAAACAGGCCATTTTCTGTGGTGGATGCATCCAGGGTGAGGTCTGAAATACATTTTTCTTTGTTTCCACAATCTTTGGCAAAGGGAATCTGAAACAGTCACAGGGAATAGTGTTCAAATTATATTTAGGCATTACTGAAAATCATCTATTAATTTGTGCAGCAAAAATGACGCAGTGTCAAGGTGTGTTAAGGAGTAACAGCCTCCTAACCAGTGTCCTCCACCCACTCGTATTTCCTTCCAATCATTCTTCATATTGTGCTTGAAATATTTCTTAAAAATACACATGCAGCCCCACCATTAAACCAAGTTTAAACTTTCAGTACCATTGCACTGTTTTTCAAAAAAAGTTTAAAATTTTCCCAGAGGCACCAAGTCCTGATGGATCTGTCCCCTATCTTTGCCTCTGTCGCCGTCTCACATCACTCTTGTGCATTAGTTTCAGACTCATCAAGCTTTTGGATGCCTCAGGACTTTTATGTGTGTCCTGTGCTCCCGTATCTCCTCTAAATAACATGGAATATTGCTCTATCTTTAGGTCACAACCACAGGGTGTTCTCCCAGGCTCCTCCACTGACATAGAAGTTCCCAAGGAGCTCTAACACTCTCCTCCACAGCACATACTGAATTACTTATACCTGATTTCTGGGTTAGATTGCAATCTCTGTGTCTGGTACATGTGAGACAATAAATATATTTGGAAGATTGAAGGGAGAGTGGAAGATAGTTCTATGGGAAAAGCTAATTCCTTCATTGCTGCTCAGCTCTTGACATCCTGCTCATTCTCTGACCCCTCATTCACTTTCTGGTGTAGAACAGCAGACTCTGAAATTAGAAGCAAGACTGGGGGAATACAGCTCGGTCTCTTCACAATATTTTGTTCTTATGGTAGCAGTATGGCTAAGAAAACATATATTCTGCCCAGCACCTCTATTTTTTGTGTATTACAGGTGGGCCACAATCAACAAGGCCAGAGATTGG